>VYZV01036195.1:180402-199197 GCA_013401275.1 Pandion haliaetus | reverse complement strand
GGGGGGGGAGTGTGAAGGCCGTCGGCAGAATGGACGGCAGGGGATGGGGACCGGGGTTTGGGTCTGGAGGTGCCTCGGCTGCCCTTGGGTAGCTCTGGTCCCGCAAAAGGGGCAGAAGGGGTGGCCGGGCTTTTTGCAGGGCGAGGGACAACCAGAGGCACTTTCGGATACGAGTCTCCTCGTCCAGTGCCAGCGGGTGTCTGCGTTTCTGGCTGCCTTGTTCGTCTGGCTTAACGAGTAGTAACATTTCATTCATAGCGCTCATGTGCGGTTATGAATTGCTCCAGAGCTGATTTTGTAGAAAACTGGGTTTATGTACAAAATATAACAGCTTTTACTCCCTTCTTGGGCATGATCATGGTCAAGCCTGCGAGTGGGTGCAAAAGTTGGCGTTCTTTGATTGCTTCCTATTAATTGATACTCATTTCCTTCCCTGCCAAGAAGAATTAGCACTCGTGTATGTCTGCGATAGCTGCGTATAACTGTGCGATACCGGGAAAGGAAATGACTAGAAGAATAACACTAGCCTAAAACAGACATTCACAATTCTTGTTCCTGTTCTTTAGATGGTGTTTTAGGAACCGTTTTTTAGCTGTCAGGAATCAAAATGGCAATATATGGCTTCTTAAGATGAGAACACAATTTGAAGGATGCTGCTTTCTTACCAATGGTGTCACTTGCTATTTAAATAGTTTTGTATGGAAGTGGTGAGACTACAAGATGAGCGTAACTTTTTTTTTATTCAAAACAGACCAAAGCTCTAACAGACGAACAGATTAAAGGTCATCCTTAAGAAAGGATGGTTTAGATGCCCAATACCTCTGATGACCTTTTCCTCACTTTATTTTTTTTCACTGACTGCCTTGTATGACCACTGCTCTGAAACTGAAATTGCGTGTTAAGTCATACGGCAGATGTATCTGGTGTTTTGGCCGAGACTTAAAACTGCAAGTTAACCTCTGTTGCCATAAGAGGTCTTCATGAAGAAACTAAACGCAGTACATAAGATCTCTTGAGACATTAAAGTAAGGATAATGTGATGACGGTATCTTCTGGGCGCTGCAGATAAACATGATGCTATGGAACACAACCGCATGTTATATCACAGTCTTGGAGATTTTGGGTGCTGTGGGGTTAGGCTCCAGGCCTGACACCTTCCATTATATTATAACAGTAACCAAGATCTGCTCCAAAAGGAGTAATGGTAGTTGCCACTGGTGCAGAAATAATAGAGATGGAAGAGAATCTAATCTGCTGGGTGAAAAGAGTCATCCAAATTGCTCCCTGCATGGGCAGCGGGCCTGTGCTCGCACGTACACTGTGCTGGACACCCAGTGAGACTGGGAGCGAGGACACTGAACAAATCGTGGAAATGCAGGGCCATGGGGAGGCTGTAAGGTGTTACCTAATCCATTCCGTGCATTGCAGCAGGGCACCTAAACCGGACCTGAGAGGGGTTTCTGTAGCCTCTCTCTACCCTCTGAGGAAGAGGGTCCCACAGTGCTCCCACAGAGAAATGGTCTGATTTGCAGCTAGTCACAGCTAGTTCAACATAGATCTCACGTGTGAAACAAGTGGATTACTTTGTGTGTTTCCAGTGTCAACACAGGGAACAAACTGATCGTTGCTCTTTTTATAAACTCCTCTTATACATAAGAGTGCTGCGTCTCTCTCCCTGGTCTTCTGCATGAAGTGAACGTTAATTCCTTCAACTCTTCTTCCTCCAGGGTTGTATTTTCTAAACTGTTTGGAGACAATGCCCAGTATGCTTCGACTTTCCTAGTGTGATAACTGGTGCAGGATGTACTATTCCAGCTGAGGCCCTACCTATACCAAGCAGAGTAAGACCAGTCCTTCCCATGCCACTTCTCATACAAGACGGGTTTTTTTACAATGGCATTATATTGCAAATTTGTTTTTTAGCTTGCAGTCTGCTATAACCCCAACAATAGTCTCCTGCTACCAAACTAGTTGTTCCCTACTTTCTATCTGTGCGAATAATTTCTCCTAAATGTACCATACCAGGCTCGTCTCTGTTGAATTTCCTTTTATTTTTGCCACTACTTCTCTTGCTTGACAAGGTCATCTTAAATTCTCATCATTTCTCCTCCCCTCTGCCACCAAATGCTCAGTTCCACTCCCTTCCAGTTCAGTGTCACCTGGAGACTGTCCAGGCTTGTGTTTAGTTCCACTCTCCCAGCTGCTAATGGAAAATACGGATAACCTCCGAGTATGACAGAAACCCATCATAATGTTGGCCTATTCAAAACCAGTTCTGACGATGAGAAGACAACTGCTGTGTCAAGTATGAAGGTGCTGGACCAGATACATTTTCCATTATCTTTTATCTGGCCCATCAATTTTCTTTGACTCTTTGGTCATCCCTGTAGTGCAGGGGTGACAAAGCACGGTGCAGAAATTACTAAGGCAATGTTAATTTGAGCCAATAAACTCATCTCGGCACCAAATGCGGGGTTCCCACTTTTACGCAGTTTTGCAGAGAAGCCGTTTCTGCTTACACTTGCATTTTGGGCTGCCTGCCAGGACGTAGTCCCCATGTGAGCCCTCTCTGGTGAGGAGCATCATTCCCAGCGTGCGGCAGCGATGCTCCTGCCTAGGGCTGGCTGCTGGGAACCCCATCTTGGGGAGCGAGGCAGGGGGCTCCGCCTGAGGGGAGCAATGCAGTTCAGTTTCTACATCTGCATTGATAGCTTTTGCTGACTGTGTCAAGCGTCTTAGTATTTCATCCAGCCTATCACACAAAGTGTTTGGCTCTTCTCAGCTAGACCACATTTCTGTAGTTTATCACAGGGGGGAAGATGTCACGTTTCTTGACTTCAGCAGGCTTGTCATGCGTGCAGCTTTTGCTTTACCTACTGTGACAGTTAACCCGTTAATTGCCAAGATCATTCTTGACAAAGTCACGTTCCCAAAAGCGAAGAAAGTACTGAGCGCTCCAGCTTTTCCGGCTATGCCATTCCTCTGTGCCCTACTTGTGTTAATGATAAATCACTTATTTTTGAAAGCAAGAATAAAGCTTGCTTGAGCTTTGGATATGCCCAGTCAGGAACAGATTCTCTAAGTACCACTGGCCAGTGTGTCCCTAATAACATCTATATCTTGTCTCAACTTCACTGGTACTTTGAACGGGCCTGTGAACACCCATGGGCTGCTAAGTGAGTAGTGTAGAGTGACTGCCATAAAGCCTGCCAGCGCCTGACATGTCCTGGGGCTGATGCTTTGGGTATGCATGTGTGACTGTGGGAGTTATTTCCTGACTGAAACTATTTTGGTCCAGTTACAGTTGTGTAGATTTTGCAGTAGGATCTAGAACTGAGCCTCATGTGTACAGGCCAACATGAACAAACAGCCTGTATTTAACCTTAAAGGGATTGTTTAAAGACTACTTGATCTCAGATTCTAACACTGTATTACAAGCTTTAAATATATATGAATTTTAAAAAGCAATGCTGTTGTGCTAATTTAAAAATGTCTGTAGAACATCTTGCTTCTGACTGATGGTCACATGCAACCTCATATTTCTACTCAGATGTCAACATAATGTCTTAATCACTTATAAATACCACTGTGCGGTAGCAAAGGTAGTTATATAAATGTGGTATGTACGTAGCTATTTCGCTGAGCCAATGTGTTTCAGGGAAGCCGAGGTGATTAATTAGATAATGTATATACTCACGGCAGTGTAGCGACAGCACTGCCTGTGAGTGCGTCGTCTGATTTCCTTGGGCAGTGACTCATAACGATGCCAAGCTGTAGTAATTGCCAAGAAATGCATGGATAGCTGTCTCACTGTTTATGTTAGTGCTATGGTTCTGTCTTAACTATTTGCCAAGCCGGTGGGGGTACAGTTCATGCGCCCCTTGTCTCCATCCAGGCCAATTTTACCTGAAGACCTCAGTGTTGCCTATGGCAGGGAGGATGGGCACGCTGCGGTAGTCAACCTGCAGTGCATTGCGTGTGCTGAAAAGCGCTGAATGGAGAGCAACGGTGGGATCGTTTTTCTCCCCCTTGCGTAAAATACAGTCCCATGCATGTTCATTTACCCTTTGTAATGGCGCTCTGTTTTTAGGAAGCTGTGCATATTAAAACTGGTCCGAGTCAGCTCACAGGTCTCAAGGATTCCAAGGATTTGGCAGGTTTTCAGGATCTGCACTTGCTAACTATATGTTCTGTGTGTAGCATCCTTAGGAAAAGGAAGTGGCTAAATTTTGGGTGTGCATTAGCCCTTCCTGTCCTTAAATTCCATTTGTATACAGAAGCATGAGGACTGCTGGAGAGAGTTCCCAATTTGGGGAAGGGGTTCAAACAATGCACATCAAGATTTAACACTTTGATGGGCCATGTAGTGAAGATGGAGAAGCTTCTTTTGTCTACAGCCCTGGTACAGACACCACCCCCAGCCCCCAGCCAAACAAACCCAAATCTAGTTACAATTGCTCATTAGTGTGACTTGTGAGAAAAATGTCAAGAGATACTGAGAATCCATTTTATCGTCTATCCAGGATTGAAAATTTGTCAGTGGTGATCCACAGCTCTCCAGTGAAAATTTAGACAACCCAGTAAGTAGTAGCAGTCAACCTGTGTACAACAAGCTGTCCTCTCCAATGCAAGAATAATGTTTACTTAGCATGTGCTACTGTGTAGTAACAAGTTAAAACTTCAGATTTTTTTGTCAGTCTCATCATAAATATGTGAAAAATGCAGTGCGTATTATGTGTGCACGTAATGCATGCCAGCGGCTTCTCCTGGATTTGATACTGATGTCTGGAAAACCTGATAACCAGTCTATGGAAAACACCAAGATGGTTAACCTTACTGACTACGTCTGGGAAGTATGAGATGCACCCTAGATCCTTGAATTTATAATATGCTGTCGTACAAAAATTGAGAGTTACTTTATGTTGAAGAGACTGAATACTGGTAAAGACACTAGGATAAGTCAAAGAGGAACCTCCAAAGCTATCAGTATTCAAGCAATTATTGCCTCATTACTTTGAGTTAGAGGCAACAAACTATTTGAATGTTAATTTTTTCCCCCTAGGCCTTTCCTAGCCTTTATGATAGGAAAGGAACCACTGGAGACTTGGAGATTCCAACAACTGCAGAAATAGCCTGGAAAGATTGGAGCCATCCCTACTTCTCTGAATATATCGGCTTGTAATAAATAACTTGTTCCAATACAAACGGAGAAGTTGACACTTCGTGCAAGCTTTTGGAAAAAAAACCTGCCCTGAGACATTTGCAACTGCATACGCTTCTCACTAGGGTGATTGAAAGTATAAAGGACGTGTTCTGCTGTACACAGGCTTTGACTACAATATGAAGTGGGTGTTGTCTAGTAGTCTTCAGATACGTTTGTGGCTTCTTGCTGGATTTCTGTAGCTTTATAACTGTTTTTCTGTGTTAACTGGTGTATTTTCAATCCTGAATATGGTTTTTTCTATTTTTAAACATTGCCTAATTCAAGAAACTCAAGAGAAGGTAACTTCCTTTCAGTGAGGCCACAGAAAGATTTTGAAATGCTGATCCCTGTCATAGCTGTTAATATTGGAGTTAATATACAGATGGTGATCTTAAAACAGCTCCTGAAGGCAAGCTGTCCTATCATTAGGTTATGATTTTTGGTGTTTCCTTGAGCTCTTATAGATGAGAAGGAAGAAGAAAGAACGAGTCATTAGAGAAATTCAAGCCTGCTGTTCCACCAGTGATAGACATGGCTGGGGAGACAGGGAATTTGGTCTGAACAGATGACTATCACTCTGCTATGAGTCAATTAGAAGCTCTTTTGGAAAGAGGAAAACCTATTGTAAACACTAGTCTGTTTTCCAAATGAATTAATATTGTCAAATCTATTATTGGACAACAGATGCCAGGCAAAATTATTAAATCTTGTCTAAGACAGTTCCCAAAACAGAAAGATACTAGAAAATTATGATTAAATCTGAGACTCCAACTCTTTAAATGAAAGGCTTCAGCTGCATTTAACCCTTCTTTTAGCTATACATGACTTGCATTTTTGTGCAACAGCAGTACACTATTTGCCTTGTAATGGAGCGTGTTCGTTTCAGCCAGTCCATCTGAGTGGATTTCCATCAATACTGCATCCTCTACAAGCAGTATGGGAAGATACTGGAATGTGCTGACGCACGCTTGGCTATGAAGCAATTCTGCCTGGGAGCGGGTTATTTCCTAATTGTTCACCACTTGCTTCTTGGGTCATATCTATTGTGTGTCATGCAGCCAAGAGCACATGTCATTCAGAGACAGGATGAGCCACGTGGGTTTGTAGTGGAGCACAAAACGACTTCTACCTTCTGAGGGAGAGAACTGCTGATAGAAACAATTTTTAACTGGCTTGTTTTGACATACCTGTTGTTCCTCAAACAGGCCTCTTCAACTGAAGTCAAGGAAGGCCTCATCTTGTAAGGCCCTACTCAAGGCTGAAAAGATTACTGACTAGACTTTCTGTAATCCACAAGCTGGTATTAACTAGCAGCTGCCTTTGATGAATGCTGTAAAAATTAAAAATGTACGCTGGCTTCCTTCCCAGCTGCTGGTGACGAAATACGGATGCTGTGCTGAAACTGCTGCTTTATGTCACCGTTTGTACCCAAACTCAGTGATGTGGATATACAAATGTTAAAGCTGAAATAAAAATAGAGGTGTGCAACTCATTTGTTTCTACAGAAATAACTTTTCATCCTTAAGTTATTTCTACGTAGATAACAGGCTGCAGAGCATTATTATCACAGCAATGGAAATACGCTGTGCAGGACTCCTATTTGTTTGTGTATGGGGCTAACAGAAAGGGGGTTTAAGCGTATGCATGGTTTTTGATTTTCAGAGTGGATTTCCTTTCCCGTCTGAAATCCCATGTCATGCAGAGTTGTGTGGGACTGCAGTCTTTACTGCAACAGGACAGCTTGTGTCTTTCTCATGCATCATGGGAAAGCTAGTCATTGTGGTGATTAATAGCAAGAAGTAGCATGCTGACATGAAGAGTTGATCACTGACCGTGTCCTCAGCTGACTGTACTTGGTAGGTATCTGGCTTCAAAGTTGTAACCTCTCCAGTCATTACCTGGCCTGTATTTCCTCTGTGTGTGAGTGTGTGTTTGGGTGTTACACACCATGACGGACTGCAGGAGGAACTTGTTTTTCACAAGGACAGATTTATCTAGCCCAAAAATACAAACATGGAAGTACATGTTCCGGTTTGAATATACAGAGTATTTTAAAAGAAAATAAAACTGGCAGCTAATCTATTAAAACGCACACTCTTAGAATTCAGATATTTATATTCTTGGGGCTGTTACTCCAGAGTAGTTGGTGTCTTGATATTCTCATGTGTTAGATGTATCTTAAATAAACCTGTGCAAGTACTTGAATATAGTTAGTACTCATGTTCAAATTAGCGAACTTTTGACCTAAGGCTGAGTACTAGAAAAATTTAGAAGACCTTTGGAGGTTGTCTAATCCAGCCCCCCTCAAAACACACACAGGTGATTCAGGTTGCTGAGGGCCATGTCCAGTAGAGTTTTGAATATCTTCAAGGGTGCAGATTCCAGAACTTCTCTGGGCACCTTTTCCAGTATTTCTGAAAGTTGTATTTTTTTCCTTTTTTTCCTGCTCTGCTATCTGGCTGGCTTTTCCCTCGTTCCCACTTGGGTCTGTTGCCCCTTTTGCTGTTGCTGTACATCTCCGTGAAGGGTCTACCTGTGCATGACGCAGTTGGTGACAGCAACAAGATCTCCCTTGAGCTTCCTGCTTTCCAGGCTGAACGTTCCCAGCTCTCTCAGCCTCTCCTTGTACGTCAGGTGCTCCAGCACCTCTGACCATCTGTCTTGGTGGCCTCCCCGGCCTCACCCCAGTGTGTCCGTGTCTCTTGCGCTGGGGAGTCCCGGCACCGACACAGCAGTCCAGATGTGGACTCTCAAGTGTCAGATGGGGAGGGGGGGTCACTTCCCTCGACCACCTTTGATACTCCAGCCCAGGGTGCTGTTAGCCCCCTTTGCCACAAGGACGCATTGCTGACTCATGTTCAACTTGATGTCCACCAGCACACCCAGGTCCTGTTCTGCAGAGCTGCTTGCTAGCCAGGGAGCCCAACTTCTGCTGCTGCACCAGGCCCTCTATTCAGGGAGGGATTGCTGCTCATTTTAAAGAATGAGTGCTGAGGCTATCCCTAACAACTAGTAATGTACTGTGTTAATATATTGTTGTTGTTTTAATTACAAACAATGCTACTGACATGTAAGTAGATGCAAACTTTCCTGAGTAACAACAGCATCTGATAAAGGAGGTCACCTTTTCTAAATACTGATTTGTTAAGCTGACATTTTTCAAATGGCTGCTCCCCCCTGCTCACCCATGCTTGTTTGTTCATTTGTTTCAGCTCTTTAGTGTCAGTTCTGTCCCTGACACTATCAAAGGAATGCTTGGAAGTTATTGTCCTCTCTTGGGAAGATCTGGTTCCTCTTTGTTTGAAATGGGAATTTGAAATGGGGAAAGACCTCTGTGATGTCGTTGCATTCGAGCCTGCCGTTTTCCTTATGTAAACCTCCTAAAATCTTGCCAAATTGTGAGTTTCTCAAAGCAGCAGTTTGCAAATGCCCCAAATAAATTTACTGTGTTCCTTGAGCAAAAGGTGCTCAAGAAAGCCGAAATCTGAACATTTTCTTGAACCTCACAGATCTCTTTGGCCAAATATTGCAAATGCTAACCTGCAGAGTAATTGAGCATGCTCTTGCATAAAGCTGAATAGGCGTCCTCTGCAATTTGTGGTGTTTGTGGCCTAATATGATGCTGAAATACAGGCAGAAAGTCATTCTCTTCCTGTCCTCCATCCTGTCCAGGCACTGCATGTAGATAAGGAGGAACGTCTTGCAAATGTGAAGATGAAGTAGGAAGCAGGCTAGCACTTTAGAAACAGAGAGAAAAAGACAGGACTCGGGGAAGATGAAAGAAGGTGTCAACAAGTCCCTGATTTTGCAGGAGGCTGAAGTCAGGCTTGAAGACGTGGCATCCATTTGTTAGGACAAAAGTGCGATCACTTTAGCTGTGGAGCCATTACCCTGCCGGGCACAGGTCCTCAGTGCAGAGTTAAAAGATCCTAATGTTGACCCCCTTGAATGTAGGTTTTGGTATGCAGTTTAAAATAATGTAGGCTTTTAGAGCTAAGCACTCAGAAACTGCGAAACCCCGGGTTGGAGATTGTCAGTGCAACTGTAATTTGATCCCTCTATTCACATTTAGAATTGGATTCTACCGGATCTACTGGATCACCGAGATCGTGGGTGATGCTGTGCATATCATTGGAGACGAGCTTCTCACAAGTGGCCTCGATCCATGTCTTCATTCACTGATGTCTGGCTTGTTACTTCGCGATCTTACTCCGCAAAGTGCCCGAGGCTTGCAGTGGTGACCGAAGTCAGAAGGAGCTGACTTCTGAACATACCAGGTACAAAGAACTGTGCTTCAGGTGTCTCAAGTGGGCATCGTAACTCATCAAGAGTGATAGTGTTGTCCTTAATCACTCCGGGCTGAAACCAGTGTCTGTGGATGGTGTTGTTAGATCTGCCCTCCTCCAAAAGACTGTTACAAGCCTGTGGAGCTTTCCAGGGATTTCACAGGAGAAATCCCTGAGGAAACCAACAGTAGTAACATAGTAAATGAAATATCTGTCCATGAACTGAATGATGAATATTAAATTTTAGGTTGTACAACTTCTATTCAGCCCATACAGACTGTAGGTGGAGACTTGGTGGAAGTGATAAGACATAGGCCGGTGTTTAATTGCGTGATCTTCCTGCGTGTAGGCAACATCGTGGTGCAATCTGAGGCCACACCTGACAGCTCCTTACTCTTCTTTTAATGCTTGACTTCTTAACCTTTCACGTTGTATTAAAAAAAATAGCAATATTTTTACAGAGATGCTGCAGAATTGGTATGAACTTGTTACAGCATTAGTATTTTCATGTTGTGAATTACCATGTATATGCTTCTCCATTTCTTCCTATTTTTATTTTATCTAACACCTTAAAATTGTTGTGGGTAAGAAAGACAAATTGCAAGTTGCACCTTTGAGCGTAGCGGGAAGGAAGGGTAGACCTATTCCTACAAACTTACAAGCTTATTACACAGGAGCTCTTACTCAGTGTGGTTTTCTGTTTGTGTTTTCTTTGTCAAGCACAAAAAATAAAACGTTATTATTGTTGAGCCAGTTTTCAGTCTGCTCTCTGTGGAAGGCTGATGAAGTTTAATTTTTCTCAAGTTCAAGGAATTTTAAGCACAAAGACAACATAGTCCTGCACGCACATGACTTAGTTTACATGAATGGCACCTTGCTGCTGTGGATTGTCATTTTAAAGTCATAAAAAACATTGTTTGCTGTTTCCAAATGTAGATGCTAAACACAAAAAGGATAAACTGCTGAACACAACACACGACAGCTCAAGGATCGGACTAGAAGTGGGAAGATCATCAACTCTAGGGAAGCCAGCAAGAGTCAGGAATGCAGTCAGATGAGCAATGTGACTGGTTTTCAGAGCCATGTCCACATTTCAGGTGAAAAGCATCTCAGAAACAGTTAGTGATTAGAAGAGATCTAAATAATTCTGAGATTGCTAGATGCTTTTGTTTGTTCCCTTTCCACCACGATGTCTAGAAAACGGTCCACTGTTTCCAGACAGGAGGGGTAGATGTTCTCACTGTCCTAGTGCCTCTAGGCAAACTTGGCTGTACAGTTTTAAAGCCAAGTAAACCTGACCTTTAAGCTGCACCACACTTTTTTTTTTCCTTTTAGGTGGGGATTTTTCATGTTGATGTTGTGGCATGAGGTGAAAGTCTTGATTTTATTATTGTTGAGGGAGGAGGTGGAAAACCTTTCATTTCCTAAGGCTTTCTCTATATGATTGAGTTGAATCTATGTGGCTTATGTTTTAAATGCAAATAGTCATCTTACATGTGTGGATTCCTGAATGAAAGCTCTTCTCTCAGGATATTAAATGGACTTTATTTGTTTACATTGCTTGTGAAAGAATTGGTTTAAGTTGAAATTCACTTTTTTTCTGCAATGTAAATGTGATCGTAATCAGGACAGTTCTCAAGACCAGTATATACCCCCAGTGAACTATACAAGCCCAAGAGGCTGTGTCTGTGATGGAATCTTTCCCATCTCCTCCCTAACATCTTTAACACATCTAATAATCCCATGAAACGGATTATAAACTTGCAGTTTTAATGCACATTAGATCTAGGCCCGTTATACTGGGTATGTACAGACTTTGCTTAACCTGTAAATAACTGATGATCCTATGAAGGGATGTGTCATTCACGGTGGATAGCATGTTTGTAAATGCTGTGGAGATACTTTAATTCCTGGAAAACCAAAAATGAATCTTCCAGACACAGAGATCTGGAGATGTCCTGCTTGGTGCTGCTTCTTAACTTGGTTCTCTTTCTTATAATTTAAATGGGGTCATGGGATGTACAGCTTCTGTGATGGAAAATTTTCAGCTTCCTGCTTGCTGTAACACTTGGTGCAGGGTTCTTGCTAAAGCTTTCAGATTTCACTTTCTGCAAAGACTTTAGGTCTAGAGCTTCAAGTAAACAACATACTTAAAGGAGACTCATGTTCTGTTACCACGTAACTGGTCTGTACAGGTTACTGATTCTGTGGCTTTTTAATTAAATTTGTAGTTAAGTAGGTCTGAGACAAACACATAGAAAACAGATCCTGATCTGTAACAACAATGTTACTTTATTCCTTCAGTAGGATATTTCCATCACACAAAAAAGAAGGGTTGGATGGATGGTTTTACTTACAAAATGCTGCTATCGCTGTGTTGTTTTGTTTGATGCCTGGTACGTATGGTCAATGATAGCATCTGCAGACCCTAAACTTGCCTTTTTTTTTTAATTTATTTTTTAAATTCTGTCTTGATGCTTTCCACACCGTTTCTCGAAACTTTTCTTTCCCAACTGTATTGGTAAATGCCATTCCTGTTTCTGAGAGGCTTCCTACTCTTCTCCCAGGAAAAGCAAGCTTAGAATGACAGAGGACCTGTGACATATGGGGGAGTTGATGCAATGAAGGGTCAGGATGTAGAGATTTCTCTAGTGAGCAGCAGTGGGAAGCATTCAGTTATTAACACATCTACACATACCAGTATCTGAAGGCTTTCTATCATTTGCTCAAGAGTTTGTTTTTTCTCCAAATGAAAGACTGGCATTCTGGGGGGCTTGGGGATCATCTTATTATTCTTTTGGATTTGTCTTCAGGGTTTATTGCCTTCTCTCTTGCACTTTTTTAGTTTCTGAGCTTTGTAGTTTCTAGAAGAGTGTTCTAGCACCAGAGTTTTGGATCTGAGATCCATCACTATATAAAATACTGTGAACAAATTCAAAATCTGGTATTTTGATTTATCTTTGATGTAGTTATAACTATGATGTAGTTATTAGTTATGAAATTTCAATGCTTGCAAACCAATATTTTACTTACTTTAAACTTCTTTCCTCCCGTTCCTCTGTTTTACAGGCACGATGAAAGACCGGCTAAACGAGTTGCGAGAATTTGCCAGGTTACATAACCAAGAGTTTTCTGATAGTGAGGGTGATGAAAATTCACCCCAGGATGTTCTCCTTTATGAGACTGATTATGCCTTGGAAATTCTTCATAAAGACATACAGAACATTCGCACAGAAAATGACCACCTAAAAGAGGATGTCAAGAGGCTCAGAAAGCAAAACAGCCGCTTCCTTACTTCCATGCGCCGTCTTAGTAGCATCAAACGAGACACTAACTGTATTGCCAGAGACATCAAGACCCGTGGAGAAAGCATCCACAGGAAGCTCCAGATAATGAGAGATTTCAGTGAAGATGCAATAACAAAATACGGGGCTATGTCTGTCATTGCCAGGGTGGCGAAGAACCACTACGTTGACCTCATGCACGCATTTCAGGAAGCTATGTTTGAATACAATGCAACAGAGATGAACCAACGGGAGAACTGCAAGATTCGAATTCAGCGGCAGCTAGAGATCATGGGCAAAGATGTTTCTGGCAACCAGATTGAGGAGATGATTGAGCAAGGCAAGTGGGATGTCTTCTCTGAGAATCTCTTGTCGGATGTTAAGGGGGCTCGCTCAGCCTTGAATGAGCTAGAGACACGTCATAAGGAGCTGGTGAAGTTAGAAGGACGCATTAAGGAAGTTCACGAGCTCTTTCTGCAGGTGGCCCTGCTAGTGGAGGAACAGGCGGACACCTTCGATGTCATTGAGATAAATATGCAAAATGTTGAGGACTATGTAGGAGAAGCTAAGGAGCAAGTGAAAAAAGCTTTAGAATACAGAAGAAAACACCCCCTCAGAACAATCCTCTGCTGCTGCTTATCCTGTTGCAGAAGGTGACTATCCCACTGAAGCTACCACAGACCGACTCGAATATCTTCAAAATCAGACATTCTTTCCAGTGACTTCTCTGTAATGACAACCCCTATAAATAGCGGGGGGGCTGTTTGGCAGTTGGTTTTGTTCATTGACTTTTTCCCTAAATGTGCTGAAGGCTGTTCTATTTCAGAGCTCCTAGAAATGCTGATAAACTATTTTTAATCTATTTTTAATTGAAATGTACTCTGTTGCTGTAAGTAAAGGTGCAAGAAGTTCCCTGCAATCATACTTGTTTCAAATAGGCAAGAAAGAGGATGAATGATAGGCTGATAGCCTAGGGAAGATGAGAAATTTTAAGAAATAACTTTATTCTTATTTCTCAAAGTGAGTCTGCAGGTGATGCAGCCTTACCACCTGGGGTGACACAATACACCACATAATCAGGAGGTTTCAATTTTAACTAGATTGGAGCCTGCTTGATGCAAATACTTGAACAGATTTTTGCTCCGTTCTTTTGACACAATACTGAGCCTGTTAGCAGAAGCAGGACACAGAACTAGTTTCTATTTCAACTTGATTTCTACCTGTCATGAATCTTAACAGAAGTAACTGCACCTTAAATGATAGTATGTGTGTTTTGCTCCATTTGTGTGCAAGTGATTGCTTTTCTCCATTTTGAGTACCCGCAACTTTGTCAGGGTGGCTAGAAGCACTGCAACACTGAGGCATCTCACTGGCTTTTAACTGGAGCCACTGTCTGTACTCCCAATTTCAGAACTGCCATGCTTTTATGCTTCTAATACATTTTTCTGCCAATTAACACTTCAGCTGGAAGAGATGCATGCAGTGGCCTTCTGCAGAAGCACCCACAAGAAGACAACAGTTGGGGAGTCAAGAAAGCATTTTAGGGTCTCCTGTGCTGGCACATGAACACAAGCAGTTTCAGTGGAAGGATTATCCTGTCAATAGAGTTTTATTTTTTTATAAGCATTGATTGAATATGGATTTTTTTATATCTATTTTAAATAACATGAAGGATTAAATTTATTAACATGCAATTTTATAGGTGTACAAAAACTACGACTTTTCTCCCATTATTAGGATATCTCCACCTGAGAAAAAAAATAGATGTATTTCTTCAGTACATCTGAAGAAGAAAGAAAACAACATTTTAATGTCATTTCAGTGCTCCTTTCAAGCTTAAAAATAATCTCTCCTTTTGTGTAAGGGGAGTCTGCCGACAGTAGGTTTGGAATATGAGGAGGGAATAGAAAATATGCAGCCCTGGAAACCACTGAGCATTGTCAGTGAAGCATGTATTCATAAGGTCTGGGGAATGATTACAGCTCCTGCTTCTGGAGGCTTTCCAATGACAATATTTCTAGGTGGCTTCCTGATACGCTGTGATCTATTGCTATCCTTTGAATTAATGCAGGACATTTTTTCAGAAGTTAGTGACTTTTTTTAAAAACTCTGATCCTATTTGTACTTACTTTAATAAATATATTGAAACATTTCAAATATTTTGCATTTGGGATTTTTTCTCAGGAGATGTGCATAGTCATCTTCCTGCACCAATCGCAATGAAACGTTTCCCTTCTGATCTTTTCCACACTAATTTTATATGTGAAAAAACACCCATACATTTCTTACTATTTATATTGATACAACAAAACAGCAAAATAAATTCAACTTCAAGCTTTCATATCCTAGTGAGAAATGCTTCTTAGCCAGACAGGCTTTTTTTTTACACAAATAGAAGCTGAATGGATAACTCTTCTCAGAAACGGAAAGTCTCTTTTGTGGAAGCACGTGGCTGTGACAATACAGAAGAGTGAGGAACACTGATCTTCTAAACTAGAAGATATTTTGATATTCAGTGATGTCGTGATGAAATCAGTATTACACTTGCCTGAGGACCTCTCCAACAACCCAATGTTCAAACTTGAAGTGGGAGAAAGGAGGGCATTGAGCTGGCACCATTACCAGTAGCTTTGGTGCTACCCAAGAAAAGTCGCTTACTCCGTAGGCACTGCCATTCAAGGCAATGGAACTGAGCATTTGTAGAGAAATACCTTAACCCTCTGAGGGTCAGCATGCGGACATAAATCAATGAAGAAGAGAATATGCACTTCATTTCATCTGCGTATTCTTAGCACTCACCAATGCTTTTGATAAAAATGTGTATGTGGGGTTTTTTGTTGGTTTTTTGCACATATGTATGTCTACAAATGGAATAAAAGATTTAATAAGAAAAACTGAAAGTGCAGAGTGTTGTACATTGAATCAGCAGCTCTGAATAGTTTCTTGCATTGTCAAAGTTTAAATTAAAAGCTGCTGGACTAAACTCTGAGCGGGTGAAAGGAGATTAAACAATGCCTAAAAAAAAGTCCTCCTAATATTTGTTGCCACAATAAATCAAATGTGTTGCATATTGAGATAGACTTCCCGTAATTTTTCCTACAAAACCCGTGAAAAATGAGTTTCATACATTGTAAGATGATTCTTTACTGCAAGAAAAAATACAAATTTACTCTGGCAGTTCTGAGAGATCTTGATGATTTCATTAGTAGAAATGCACAGCTTATATTCAAATCTTTAGTCTGATCTGAGGCCCGGGGAAAGAGAGCAAAAGCATGAAGAAAAAGGTAATTGGAGACCTTGTCTCTTGACTTAAGGCTGTTGCTGCAGGGAAGAAACTGAGAATCATTGAAACACCAGCTTGGGACCTTTTAAAACTATTTTAAAGTTGCATTGTGAATTAGAGGCACTTAAAACATTACTTCCAGTAACTGAAGAAGTAATTTGCTTCCTTGCAAACACGTATTCATTGCTTAATACTGTGGGGCTTTTCTATCCTTCAGTTGCGTAAGAACTCCAATTTTGCCAGCTCATGAACTTGCCTAGTCACAGTTAAACAGACTTTTGAAAAAAACTGATCACACTATGGTTGCAAAGACACTCATGGCACACCGGATGAGTGGAAGAAGATGATAAAAGTAGCTTGACAATATGTTAGCATTAGTAATAACAGAAGCAGCAGAATGGACATCTTCATGCTTGCTAAGGAAAGCTGCCTTTTCATTCTGAAAGTCAACAGGACTCCTCTGGAGATGTACGTAGCGCATTCTATGGGTTGGGTTTTTTTTTTTTCCTTTCCCTGATGTGGCAAACCCTATAGCTGGGTTTGAGGGCGAAGTAGTTGAAATGTGTGAGGGGCTGCTTTAGCTTTTAGGGTTGCTGGTGCTTTGGTTTTGTTTCCTACTGAAAGCAGCAGAAGCTTCACAAAAAAACCCCTATGAATCTCAGCCCTTTCTGAGGAGGAGAAAGGAGAACTGGCAACCAGGCGCATCTTGCTCCTTCTTAAAATGTAAAGAAACATTGCGTAAATATAAAACCGAAAAAAATAATCCCCTATTACAAAACATAATGTTTGGTATAGAACCCTGAACATCCTGCATATGTGTCTGAGTCTCCATTTCATCTTAGGGGACTTTTAAATTTTTTTTTTTTTAGCATGGATTTCTTTTTAGAAAAATGGCAATCGAACCCTTGCTACCTCAATGTGAAGGACTCAGACTATGGACGCGCTTGAGCAGGCACCTCTCTGGCACATGTCTTGGGAGAAACTTCTAGAAAGTATAGCTCTTAGTTTAAGACCCAGATACCTTACGAGGAGAAAGCCTGAGGCTGGACTGAGTAGCTAAGCTAAACTGCTGCTTTTCCAATCTAAGGAGGCCAACCTACATTAAGGATAAGTTGAGTGCACAGCCAGAGTTGTATTTTGTAATTTCTTGAAAACAAAACAGGTTCTCTAGATTTTTGAACCATGGTAGATATTTGGAATTGATTTGAAAAAGGAAAGAGCTACACATGGTTGTGTTTCTACCTCTAGAAAAATATCACAGATATGATGAAGGCAGGAAACAGTATCATTTAATAGATACTGTATGGGGTGATCACAGTTAATCTATTTCTGAAGCAATGTGATTTTCACATGGAGCCATGGTATTTGTATCTCTAATATGTGAGAAGGCAGTACCAGATCTATCTTCTTCCACATTTCTAGCATATTACATAGTGTCTTTGTAATAGTTGAGCTAAACAGCCAGCGTAAGACAGCTCCACCGTCATACCTTACCTTACAGTGCATACGCTATTAGGGCACAAAGTCTTAACAGGAAAAAGTAACATTTTAGGATGTTTCTCAGAAATAATGTTAGATGTGAATAGAGAATGAGATAACCTACCTGATTTTTTTCTACTCGATACCTTTGCTGAAAGTCACAGCCCTACTGAACATGGAGCAATGCTAGCTACCATATGATGCCCCGTTTCAAGCAAATGATACAGCATCGTAAGTTCCAGCCAAAGAGCTGTTTTTTCATTAATGGGCTCCAGCGCATGAAAAACACTAAAGAAAAAGAGAGTGTTTCACATCTGCTCTTCACATTTGTAGAATGTCAACCATCGGCTTTTATTGTATCCGAGAAGAATTTTCCTTCACAAGCATACCAAGCGTACTGGGGGGTCTCTGAGCACTGAGGGCTCCAGAGGTTAGGCACCACCGGCAGCCTGCCCATTCGAGGCCCAAACCCCCTTACTGAGGGCCACCTACACCCCGGGTGTCTAACAACCAAGCAGGGGATGTGCTCCTCTGTTGCTTATGGGGATGCAGATGGCCTCTGCCTGCCTCCTCCAGTTTGCTGGAGGCTGACTTGGTCCAGCGTCCCCAGCCTGTGCCGTACCCAATATTTGTTTCCCATCCCTCAAGCTCAAAGGGGGCAAAGTGTGGTGGGATGCAGGATGGCCATTTTCTCCTCTGGAAAATGGGCAGCAGAGGCGGCGGGAGTGGGAGCCGGTGTGTGTGGGGGGTGGAAGGCTGGCGATGGGGCACTTTCCCATTGCCCCTCTGATGCGGGGAAGAAGGGGCAGGCCCCAGTGCAGGCACTAACCGGGGATATCGCGACAGGCGCTTCCCTAGACCTGGCGTGAGGTCGTGATTGGCAAGAAACCTTTCCTCTGCGGTATTTTTCTCCTAATTAAGTGTAATTGATAGCTTTGGACTTTGTTGGTTTTGGTTCTCCTTCTGTGGAAGACCTATTCCGGGAAACACCTGGACAGGCGTAAGTAAAACATCAGTACGTAACACCGCTTTTCCCAAGAGCGCCTGTCAGTCGGTATTTCACCAGGCTGCATCGCCGGCGGGGGGAGGAGAAAACAGCCCAGTTGTTTCACTTTTCGGTCGTCTGAGCCTTATCGGCACAACTTCCCCACAGCTCTCCCACTCCCCCGATGAACCACGCTGGCACCGCCGCCCTCCCGGCCTGCTCCCCCACCCTCTGAACCGGCACCTCACGGCCCCCGGCCCCGAGGCGGCCTGGCC
>VYZV01036195.1:153470-179244 GCA_013401275.1 Pandion haliaetus | reverse complement strand
CCCCCAGGTCAGAGCAGAAGGAGGGGGAGGAGGTGCTCCAGGCACCAGAGCAGAGATTCCCCTGCAGGCCGTGAGGAAGACCATGGTGAGGCAGGCTGTCCCCCTGCAGCCCAGGGAGGTCCACGGTGGAGCAGATATCCACCTGCAGCCCGGGGAGGACCCCACGCCAGAGCAGGTAGGTGCCCGAAGGAGGCTGTGACCCCGTGGGAAGCCCGCACTGGAGGAGGCTCCTGGCAGGACCTGCGGATCTGTGGAGAGAGGAGCCCACGCTGGAGCAGGTTTTCTGGCAGGACTTGTGACCCTGCAGGGGACCCACGCTGGAGCAGTCTGTGCCTGAAGGACTGCAGCCCGTGGAAGGGACCCACGCTGGAGCAGTTCATGAAGAACTGCAGGCCATGGCAAGGACCCACATGGGAGAAGTTCATGGTGGCCTGTCTCCCGTGGGAGGGACCCCACGCTGGAGAAGTTCATGGAGTACTGACTCCTATGGGAGGGACCCCACGCTGGAGTAGGGGAAGAGTGTGAGGAGTCCTGCCCCTGAGGAGGAAGGAGCGGCAGAAACAATGTGTGATAGACTGACCACAACCCCCATTCCCCTTCCCCCTGTGCTGCTGGTGGGGAAGAGGTGGAGAAAATCGGGAGTGGAATTGAGCCAGAGAAGAAGGGAGGGGTAGGGAAAGGTGTTTTTAAGATTTGTTTTTATTTCTTGTTACTCTACTCTGATTTGATTGGCAATAAATTAAGTTAATTTTCCCCAAGTCAAGTCTTTTTTGCCTGTGACAGTAATTGGTGAGTGATCTTTCCCTGTCCTTGTCAACCCACGAGCCTTTTGTTGTATTTTCTCTCCCCTGTCCAGCTGAGGAGGAGAGTGATAGAGCAGCTGTGTGGGGCTTACTTGCTGGCTGGGGTTAAACCCCAAACACAAACAGCCTGGTGAAGGCCCATGCCCGACAGTGGTGGGTGCCACAGATCCCCTCAGCGCGACAAGATGCTGCCTGTCATTTTTCATTTCTGTAGTTCAGGCCAGTTCTCCACTTAAGTGCCTGACAAGGGAACTGTACCTGGTCTGACACTACCTAAAAATCACATGCAAGTAGTCCGCTGAAAGTGTAGCTATCCGTTTCGTAGGAGGCAAGTTGGGCTGTCGTGTTGGGAGCCTGAGGCACACCAGGTGGAGGTCAGCCCTCCAGCTTCATCAGCCCCAGGTGGTGACTTTGTTGGTCTAAGGCATAATTTAGGGGTTTTGTGTGGATTTTTTTCTTTTCAGTTCTGAGTGCTTTGAATACTTGGATGGCTGTATGACAACCTGTCACAGTGCTTTTAAAACGTGAATGTGAGGGTAGGTACCGTGTGCGCTAGGTTACAGGATGAGGGTGTAAAGGGTGTCTACGGGTGTCAAGGCTGCTGAGGTGTCTCCTTGGCCGACCCTGAAGGGCAGAGGGAAGGCAAACCCTGCTTCTGGGGGAATGGTCCCTAGTGCTGGCTGTACCCTGAACTGTGCCATGGGCTCAGTTAAAAGTTAAGCAGAATGAGTGAGCAGGATTTTCAGACTAACCTTCTGTCTTGCTTCTGTTTAGCAGGACAGATGTAGCAGTTGTACATGCTGCAATGTTTAATTTGCTATAGCATGGGTTTGTTGTTTAGGGTTGATTTTTTTTCGTTTTTGATGGGGTAGTATATCATTCTGTTATAGTGTACTGAAAGTGCAGCAAGTACAAACCAAGGGCAGACTGACACGTTTTAAAATATTAGTGTTTGCCAGAGCATCCTGGTTGATTTCTAATACAGGTAAATAGAGTTGTTCTCAGCCACCCTGTTCCTGATAATTTGTGCTGAAAAATTATTCTAAGCTTTCACTCCAAATTTATCATGCGATGATACAGATTAAATAAAGGATAAATTCTAAAGAGAGGTAACAACTCTTGGGCCTTCAATGCCATATGAAATAGAAGGTGAAATATTTCAGACAGGGTATTTTGTTACATGCTATGTAAGATGATCTAGCATTACAAATGTGGACATGGTATAAACACAGAAATATGATAGTCAAGAGAGAGTTATGGAGAGAAGTGTGGTCTGGTGGTGAGTTTCTAGGAAATGCAAGTATGTATATTGTCTTTCTTGCCTGTTCCCACAGCGAAATTGTAAATGCAAAACATACGCTTTCTAGAACTGTTCATTAAAAAGCAGTACTGCCAGGTTCAAATGTTTTATTAAGGAAACTTTCATTCCTATTCTTCATTGAGGTACAAATTAGTAAAAATGGGTGCATGTTCAAAGGTACAGTTTACCTGTAATGTTCTAATGGAAAAATGCTGCCCTTGGAAACCCACACCTTTGCATACAAATTGTGTAATTCTACTTAGGTGCTTATTTACAAGCATGTTTGTACATACAATAAATGCTTATGTAGATTTTGTGGATGCAGTGTTGATCTTGATGAAAAGTTGGTCCCAGCTATGCCAGTTACAGGACGAATTAGTTTCAGCTATTCAGCATTGTGAAAAAAAAAAAAAAAAAAAAAAAAAAGAGTAAAAACAATCACAGTTTTTACAAGAACAGTAATCACTGGCTGTTGTGGTTTCAGCCCAGCCGGTAACAAAGCACAACGAAGCCGCTCACTCACCCCCCACCCCCGCGCCTGGCCACGTTGGGATGAGGAGAAAATCCAAAGGCAGGCTCGTGGGTCGAGATAAGGACTGGGAGGGATCACTCCCCACTTATGGTCACGGGCAAAAGACAGGCTCAACTCGGGGAAGAAACAAAATCCATTTCATTTACTACAAATCAAATCAAAACAAGGATATTAGGAAGGGAAACCAAACCTCAGAACANGTGGGTCCTTTCCGCGGGCTGCAGTTCCTCACAAACTTCCCTGGCGCGGGTCCCTTCCACGGTCTTCAGTTCTTCCCGAACTTCCCTGGCGCGGGTCCTTTCCGCAGGCTGCTCTCCAGTCTCACACTGCTCCAGCGCGGTTTTTACCATGGAGTTACCGCCATCTTGGGGAGCCTCCGCTCCACCGTTCACCCCCATGGGCTGCAGGGGGACAGCCTGCTGTCTCACCATGGGCTGCAGGGCCATCAGCCTCCTCAGGCGCCCCTCCTCCCCCTCCTTCTTCACTGACCTCAGTATCTGCAGAGGGGTTCCTCTCACGTTCCAATCCCCCGGCTCCCTGCCGGTTCCCCTTCTTCAATCTGTTCTCCCAGAGGTGCTCCCACCGTCACTGATGGGCTCGGCCTGGGCCAGAGGCGGGTCTGACTTGGAGCCGGGGAAGCTTCCAGCAGCTTCTCACAGGAGCCACCTCTGCGGCCCCCTTCCCCGATATCAAAAAAACCCCCCATGCCACACAAACCCATAACATGGACCAAAAAAAAAAAAAAAAACCTGTTTTAATGATAAAGCAATATAGAAAACTGGAGTTCTTTGTTAGAAATACTTCTGTTACAAGCACAGCCCTTTCCTGAAGAGATTTCTTTTGCAGAGAACTTCCCTCAGTCCTTTGGTGAAACTGTGTTCTCTGCTTTTTATAGTGGCTTGTTAGAGCACATGCAGATCTGGAATGGAACAGAAGATTTTTGAACCTTACCTGCTATCAAGAAATCTCCATAAAATCTACTGGCAAGAAGTATGTCCCAACCCATTCCTACACTTCTCCATAAAGAAAAGGATTATCTGCTGGGGTTATTGGTTTCTATTTTAGGTGAAGTGGCAGGGTAGTATAACATGTTTCTGGAGCTGACCATGATTTTGATTTAAGATGTTTATTTTATCAAGCAGGTGTTTTTCTTTGTTTTTGATAGCTTCCTTGTTAAACCCTCATGAATTACTGGTGGTTGCCTTTGCAGTTTGACATTCTTACACGCACTCATGCTCTGGCCTTTAGTTCAAACAATATTGCTTCCCATTGGACTCTGTGGATGAGTTGTTTTTCTGAAAAGGTCATTATCTGTAGGGTCCTTGCCTCATTTGTTGAAGAAGTTGGAAAAAACATAGTAACTAATGCTAGAAACTGGAATAAAAAAAGAGCTTCGTGTGCAGACAGTTGAATGCTATCCTGATGAACTAGGGGTGTTTCTTTCACCACTGCGTATTTCCTGTCTGATGAGAAGCCAGTCAGTTACAATAGATTTTTCATGAGCAATCATTCTTTTTCATGTTCCTTATTTTATAGTATCCATCTTGAGAACCTCAGTCTGATTTGCAGAAGTGCAGAGCTTTTGCAAACACAGGTGAAATCAATGTATCACCTGTATTTTAAGCAGTCTCTGAAAAAAAATATCCTAGGTCTGTGAGCAGTCAAAGTTACTGGAGATATTTGACATTAATCTTTCCATACCTCCATTTCCCATTGTGTAAAATAGAGGTAATAGAAATACACCATCTGCAAAATGGGCTGCTATGAAGTAAATCTTGTTTGTGAAGAATTCAGATAGACACTTGGGTAATCTGGTCATGTTAGACAAGCCCATGAGTAGAATATCAATGAATTCGGAAAATAACATGAAATAAATAAGGTATGGGGCCATACTTTGAGCTGTGCAGACCTTGCAAAGTATCGAACAACTGGTTAGCCAGCAAGCACCACATGCTGTGTGCTGAACGAGGTGGGAGTCTTCCAGGAAAACAGCAAGCCTTAGTTTAACCAAAAATTGTGCCTCACTTGGTAAACTGAAGGGGATCAAATCAGTGAGAAGGCAACCTATTGGTGAAATATTATCTAGGTGATACTTCAGTATAGTTTAATCCTTTTTTAAAACTTTTAGCAGCATTTTTTTTTCAGTTACATTTTAGTATGTGGTGGAAGCATATAATTTGTTATGTCAGTTAAACCATTTTTCCATCATTCCCAGTGACCAGTAGCTCATACTGAGGAAAAAGGTGTAAAAAGGCTGTGAAGTTCTTGGCCTATTGTAGGATGATCAATAATCCCTCTGATTCTTACTGCAGACTAATTTGAAGTCTGGAAAGTAAGACCAGTCTCTTAGGTTAGTGGGAGTAACTGCATGTAAAGTACTTCGTAATTCTTGAATTGTTCTCATTTTGGGGCCTGTGTGGTAAAAAAAAAGGGATAGACTCTATTTTCTGGATTCTTGTCATTCTCAGGATCCTTGTTCAAAGATTACCACCATATAGTATGGACAGTTGTGTCAATGTTTATACATCTGTCTTTATACAGGTTCATTTTCAACAGCTGCTGGGCTGTTCATCTGCTGACTGTGTCTGATCTTACCTGCAGATTCTTACAATCGTTTCTGTTGGACTTGATAGCCACAGCAACCAAGTGTCATTAGCAAGGTTAGCTAATTCTGCCTCCTTCTCCAGGGCATTTCAACATACACTCCCAAACAGATCCTTGCAACATTTTATTGCTTAACTATTTTTCTTGGTTTTGTTGAGGAAAAAGAAGATATTTTCTGCTAGGTTAGTTCAGTCCAAGCAGCAAGCTCTGGGGAATCACACTGTGGTATGGGGACCTTGGCCACCCTGACCGTAGCGTTGATAGAACAGAACAAGGGTCTGCATATCACTTACTGCAGTGCAAAGCCCTGCAATTTACTGAAAGTGCTGATGGAGGTAGATTCACTCTTATGACTGACAGATGAGCCCTGCAAGTCTTGCCGTGGTCACTTAAAGCCCCTAGCGTTACCCTGAGTGTTGCTTTCTCAGAGTTAGGATGGCCTAACATAGCCATCAGAAGAGTGCAGGTGCCCACCCTTCAGCTGCTCTAGTTGGTGTCTGGCATTTTAGCTCAAAGCCACCCTCACTGCCAGAGCAATGGGCAGTAGCTTTGCACTGGAGCAAAGGGGGGTGGGCACACATTCCCTTTTGCCATTTCTTCTCAGCAGGAGGAATATAGGCAGGTGGTAACAGTTTACATCAGCACTGCATTATTACCGAAGGGTATTTCTGAAAGTGTTAAAAGACTGGTCTGGGCGCTAGATGACCTCCAGTTTGAGAACATTTTCCCTTGTGCTGGCTTTGTTATGGTGGCAGTAGCCTCTGGAAGAAGGGACGGAGCAGACAAGTCATAATTTACACTATAGCATCAAGGTTCACCAGAGCACCTTGAAATGAGGGGTCCTGAATGCCCTAAAATGAAGGCAGCATAAGGCAGAACATTGCAGCTAAGATCTCTGGGATGTTAGGGCATGGGCTTAAAGCACACTAACATGCATTTTTCTGGGATTTTTTTGGTTGCATTAAACTTACCTGAATGAATTGATTCTTTCTTTCTGCCAGGGAGGAGCTTTTGTCTGAAGATGATATAAAATGTGCACACTCTTCTGGACATGTCTTCTTAAATGTGCAATTACAATAATGCCTTCCTTTCCCTAATGATCTTAGAAGAATGCACTTTCCAGATTCCTTCATTTTCCTTGATTGCTGCTTCTCCTTCACCATCTGCTCAACTGTGACCTTTTTTCTGGGCTGGAAGCGCTACGGGATCTTTCCTTCAGACCTCATCTGCCTCATTTTTAAGTGTTTGCTGAAGTGATTCATGTAATTCTTGGCAAGAGATCACTCCCTGACCGTGTGACTTGGTGGATTTGTGACACTTGTCTCTTGCTATTTCATCATGTGTTGCAAACTTTTTCTTAGGAGAGTGGAATCACCGGTGGGAAGTATGGACTGCATTAATGAGTTCTGTTTCGCAGCTAATCCATGTTTAATGATTGATGTGCATATGTATTTTAGTTTCACTTGTCCTGTCTTACATCTCTGTTGCTATTTTCTGTCACACTCCCACCTTTTGCTTTTTACGTGCATACCAAGAAACAGATCCAGCTGGTCTAGCAGTTAGCTGCTGCTGAAAGAGGCAGAGACGCTGTCTGTCCCCTGCCCCAACTGTTCTGCACGTTCCCACCGCTTCCCTCTTGCATCCCTCAGTCTTTGTCAAGTAATATGTAACAAACCAACCAATTAATTTCATGTTACTTGGATCTAAAATTAATTGCTGACATTATCTCATTTTAAGAATTTTTCTGTGAAGAAATGAGGAATTTGAGACATTTTTGTACGTGGTTTGGGCTCCCTAACAGACAATACAGATCCACTAACTGGTTTTATTCATCGCAGAATCGCAGAGGCTGGAAGGCCCCTCTGGAGATTGTCTAGTCCAGCTCCCAGCTCGGAGGAGGGTCAGCTTGAGCAGTCGGGTTTTGAATATCTCCAAGGATGAAGACTCCACAACCTCTCTGGGCAACCCATGCTTGTGTTTGACCACCATCACAGTAAATAAATTTTTTTCTAATGTCTTAAAAATAAGTGTTTTCTTGTGTTTAAGGCATTTTCTTATGTTTAAGCTTATCTCAAACTTACAGAGCTGTCTGCTTGTAAATCTTAAATGATCGTATGTTTTCTCTGTCTGATTGATTTTTTTTTTTCCTGGTTTTTGTTCCTAAATATCCCAAGATAAAATGAAGTAACTACAAATGCCACAATGCTTATGAGGACACCCACTGGATATATGGGTTTGCTGCCATGCACGTTTTACTGAGAGCTGTATTGGGAGAAGGGCAAAACCTCTGCAAAGATCTAAGCAAGTGCTTCATTTTAGATACTGAAAGCAATTCTTCAAATGCTTTTGTCCAAATAAAGACCAAGGGAGTGCAATATTTTGTTTATATATATGTACAGTTAGTTTCCTGTAAGAAATGAACATCTGTGTCTGGCCTTAGCTTATTGAAAGCCAGATTCCTGCTTAAAGCATTACTCATTGGAAGACCATTCCAGTATCATGATTAAAGTTCACGATCTGCAGGTTAGACTACTGTAATTTGATCCGAGTTTTTCCTTAAAATGGTCTGGGAGCTGTAACGTTAACAAATGACATCTGTCTATTGAGTTGAGGGAAGGTAATGCAACTAGCATTATTGTCTGGCAGCCCAGTAACTACAGGTAAAAATTCTTATTCCTGTGTTTACATAGGTGTTAGTAGTCTCCTTCCTGAACAGTCTTTGCTTACTGGCTGTGGCTAATTATTCCTCATCGTAGATCCAGAGGCAGCCCCTGAATGAAGAATTGGAAAGAGTCAGCATAGTTCAGAAATCCCATTTAAGTAATGCTTTCCAAATCCTTTTGTTACTATATTCAGAACAGAAATAATTGATTTATTTAATTAGTAGGCCTTCTATCTTTTACCATAATATTTTGGATCATTTTTTATTGTTTTGCAGGATGCTATGTTTTGCTTTGCTGTGAGAATAGCTGATTTCTTGGCTGAATGTAGTTTTAATTTTTATGTAGCTAGTTTAATAGCCATGGTTTTCACAACCTGTATTTTGATAGCACTATGACAGTGTAGGTTATATCTATGCCAGTTAACGAATCCTATAGTGTTCTGTGACTGAAAACAGACCAAGACATGCCCAACCTGTTGTACTGCATTCATTCGGGTGACCTGCCCCAAAAGTTACTTGACACATCAGTAAAGAAGAAATACTGAAAGCAACTGGACCCAGTTTTGATGATGTCTCTGCCTGCCCAGCCCCCCGAACAAAATACTTTTCTACAAAAAAGAATTATCAGGTAAGATAAGAATTCTATGGTATGAATGCCTGAGTCAAATTTCTTTAAGAGGAGAAAGCAGTTAAGCCTCCCAATACACAGTGCAGAGAGACGTCATGGATGAGATGAGGTTTCTGCTCTGTATGAAATTGTTAGGGAGAGAGCTCAGCTATCACAAGGAAAAGGACCTGTACGACAAAGAAGGTAGGGTGACTGTATTCAGCTGAAGTATTAACAAACTTGAGACTGTTATGAAATATGAGATAAGAATGGGGTGGGATTGGGCATCTCAGAACCATCACTAAAATGCTCTTAAAACAAAAGTTGTGATTAGAGATGCTTTTCCTATGCCTGTTTCTGTTTTTTTTTCCTGGTAAGTTGTCTCACATCGGGCTGGGCTCTGCAGAGAAGGTGTCAGGAGATCTTAAGGTGCATGGTGGTACCCACAGCCCCCAGAAGGAGCCTCTATGGGTCCTTTAGAGCCAGTTACAGGCAGTGCCTCGTATTCACCTGCAAGTCCTTAACAAACTTGTCTCCATTGCCAGGAATGGGCCTAGATTGTAATGTTAGCCATCTCAGAATGTTGTTGATTCTTTTTTTTAACAAAAATTATGATAGCAAGGTAATCTTAACTGTCAAACTGGGATGTGTATACTTTGTATTGTGCATTGTTTCGTTTTATGTACTGTTTGTCATTAACAGTCTTGGCATGACTGCTTCCTAGATAGTAAATACATTCTGGCATAATTAAAGCAGTTCCACTTCCTTCACAGGCAAAACCTCAGAGATGGTATCTCTGGAGGGAGACATTGGAGCTGACTGAGAAGTTGCCAACTGCTATTTATCTGTTAACCAGTACGTCAGGTACCATCTTTCTGAATCACCATCCCTGACCACCTCTGTATTAACATCTACAGTGACTTGCTCTGGTCCCATAGGCCTTTATTTTGGCAATTGTAAAAACTGAATTTAAAAAAATGACTATTTTTTCATCTTATTTTTTAGCTCATTGTATATGTTCAGCTAAAAAAAAGTAGTGAGAGAAAGTAATTTGAAGACTTTTATTTCATTTATGTGAAAATCGATGCAAAACAATATAGCTTAGTTAATTCTTAACAAGGTAGCTGACTTCCCTTAGCAAGGTATCCATACGGGATGTGCTTCTGAGGATATTCCCAATTAGCTCTGCTGCTGCAGCCAATGTTTATGGCCATACAGTCATGGATCCTGATCCTGTTGCTGCCACTGTGTAAGCAGATTGTTTATCACTGAAGTTTTGGACAGACACAGAAGCCTGCTTGTAATATTAAAGTTGTAGCATCTGCACAGTAGTTATACACTTAAAATTACTGTGCTGAAGCGTCATCTCCTTCTGCTGATCTTCAACCCAGCACAAAATGAAATTGCAAACACAAGCAATTCAGGCAAAAATTCCGTTAAGGCCCATAGAGAGTACAGGATACTGGGTTTCTAGTGCAAGGGCAGGACTACAGTATTTTCCCTACCTCACAGGAATGTTGTAAGAGTCATCTTAATATTATGTGATGGGCATAAATCTATATGGATAAAACAAAATCATGCATAAGCAGTTAGCCTCTGCAGAAGAAGAGACATAAGTTGTAAACTCTTTGGAAAGCCCTTCTCCCATGCCACCAAATAATTTAGATCATGGAGTATTATTTGGGGAATATTAGAGCTGCAAAACTAGTCTGGCCATAACTTTATGTAAGGGATAAATTAAATACAACTATTAACTTTTGAGTGTTTGGAAAATGAAGGACCAGTTTGCATTAACAAGGTTAAACTGGATTATTTGTTTTGGAAAAACACTTGGATCCTTTTTCTGAGTTTTACAAAAAAAGTGTAATTTTTTAGGTGACTGCTGTATTCTATATTTGAGCCTTTACTTGAAAAAAGATTCAGGCATAACAAATTCTAGTACAAATATTTGGGGAATACCTTGTTCATTTCCAGGACAAATACTATTAAACGGATTTGAAAGAGAACCATCCAAAGACGAATTTTACCAGTAACAGAAACACTTTCTAACAGGAGTGCTTCTCATCAAGTGTAACCATACTACCCAAACAGATGCTATTTAGTGAGATGACTGACCTTAAATCTAGCCATAATAGCATCTTGTATTCCTCAGTTATTCAGGTGGACTGTAGATTTAATTTGATGACTTAATTTATGATAAACTCTTTTAGGAGTGCAATAGCATTCCACCTTGGTTCCTTCTCACGTGTTTTGCGAAGTGGCAGTGCCATTTTATGAGTGGCAGTTGCAAATCAAAATGAGCCTGGAAAGGCAACTGGTCTGTACCCAGCCTCCCAGTCAGGGCTGGCTAGGACAGCGCTGCGTTGCCCTAGGGGAAGGATTTTTTTTGGGGGGTGACAGCTGTGCAGGGGCAGTGAAGAAAAACGGTGGTTGGGGGAAAACAGGTTGGTTGTGGCGAGGCGGTGTCATGCTACACAGCGGCAGAAGCCCCAAAATACTGAGTGCTCTTTGAAAGCCTAATGGAAGTCTCCTGCCGCAGCAGAGCCCGGCCTGCCGGGGAGGCAGCGGGTGGGTGGGCAAGTGACACTCAGCCCCTGGCAAGGGCAGGGCCCAGCACTGCCCTCCCCGGGGTAAATGATGATCCGTGCAGGCTGGCCAAGGGTGGGAAAGGTTGGGCTCTGAGTGGGCAAACAAATCCATGTCCTGTGCCACTTCTGAGGGGGGATCCTTCTCTCTGCCCCATTGCTTTCTTTGCCTTTCAGAGGATTGATTTATCCTTTCTGATACCTTGCACTAAACCCGAGATTTAGTCTATAGGTGCAGAGACAACTTTTGGAAGGGATGCAGTGGCTTACAGTCATCCATGCTACCTCCACAGGTACAACCAATTCCTATATAAGAAGGGGGGCAGAGCTGAGCAAAGAGCGGAGCTGAGCAGGGGCGGGCAGGCTGGGGGGTGTGACTGCAGGCTTTAGGATTTACACCTCTGTGTGGTTCCATTACTGAATTGTGCCCCTGTTTCTCTGTTAGGTGGCAGAAGTGTATTTCTCTCAGGGATTTGCATCAGGAAACAAACACCATGTCTGGGGAGAGCTTTCCAGGCAGGCTAGTGGGAGATGTATGATTAAAACCCTAGTGTGCTTTATATCAGTTCCTCATTTTTTGTATGATCGTGCTCTCGCCGAAGTCAGTGGGAGAATGCACCCATTTAAATGGTGCTTTCATTGGCTTGGCTTGCATTAATTTTTGTCGTGTTGATCTGCCCTTTCTTTTTTGTCCGGAGGCCACCCGGCTGCTGGCTGGTGGTCATCCTCAGGTGCAAGCAGCAGACAGCAGGGTTGTTTAAAGGACCTTTTGACAGTCCAGCAGTTTCATGGTTAGTCTTGGACAGCCCCAGAAAGCCGGGGAGGGGGTGGGCAGGCAAGGTCTGGTCATGAGCAGAAAGCATAGTCAAGCTTCCAGCCATACTGAATAGTTTATATTTTTTAGTTACTTCACAGGAGAAAGGAGCAGAGCGTAGGAAGGTGGTACTGGCAACATTGCCTGTGATTTAGGGTTGCATGGCCCCACGTTGGGGGGTCTGAAGGTTGCCTGTGTATGAAGGCTATTGGCACAAAGTCTGGGAATCGTGCAGAGCTTCAGGCATGTCCCGCCTTCTGTAGAGCCAGAGAGCAGCCTGAGGGCTGTAACAAACCAGTCAGACTCAACTAAAAGTGGAACTATTTATGGGAGGATTTCTATTTTCTCTTGTGACTCGTGGATGTTGTCTCTTGTTCAGCCAGGCTCTGAGCCCTATCAGTTTGCACTTAAATATAGCTTTCCCAGGTTTTCAAATCTGCTGTTTTCCCAAAGGAATGTCTGTTCCTGGCACGTAGCCCTCCTCTTTTATCATACTGAAAATCATCTCTCTGAGTGTTGGTAGCTTCTGGTAGATGACCAGCAGCTTAAAGATTGCCAACTGCCAGACCCCCGCTCCTCTACCTTGAGATCGAGGGTGCTGTGATTCATTTGATCTTACCCTTTCCGATGCCCTGTGCCTGCAGTTTCTTCATCACAGCCCTTGCCACGATCCTGAAATATCTTGCCAAGTAGAGTGCGATGGAGGAGGTTTGCTTTCCTTGCAGTCTGAGGCAGGTGGCCCCGGGAATCACAGAAGCAAGTGCATGCAGGAAGGGTGGTGTTGCGGCATGTGACGCCTACGTGTATCAGTTCTCATACGCCTAATTGTCATGGACAATGCCTAAGCGCATGTGCCAAAGCTGTCAAGATCAAGTGCTGGTTTTGCATATACTCTCCAACGTAGCCAAATACTGTACTTGCAGGGAAATTTTCTCGAGATAATCTCAAGGATTAGACTAAATGATAACTGTAAATGACATTTTAAATACACAGCATTTTGTTCAACTTCATAATTAGTAACTGATATAGGTAACCACAACTTTCTTGCATGGTTTTTTAAGTAGGAATTTAATTTGCCATCTCTGAAAAAACTTGATTCTGTATGATTCCGCTCTCAAGCCAAGCTGGGTTTTTTTTGAGTTATTCAGAACCGCAATACATTTATACATTTCTTACTGCAAGTGTGCCATGACTAATGGCTAATTTAGCTGTTGTCTCTTAAGTTCTGTTATTGTCACTTCAGGTCAGAGAGATCAAAGGTCTGGTATTTTAAGGGATTTGGTGCTTCTAGATAAAAACATTTTGCATTCCATGCATGTCCAATCTCTAAAGATAAGTAGGGAGGAGGAATATGGTAAAACCCTGGTATTTCTGTGGAAAGGGTAGTTGGAATGTAATTTGTATAATTACCTTGCATGGTAGTTTGCCTTCACCAGCATACCTTTATTTTTGCTTTTTACTTGTTATAAAGTCTTTTGCACTTATTTTTAGTGCTGATTATATGACCATTTGATGCCTGCTGCTGTGAAGATTTTGTCGTTGAAACAATTGCTTCCTGAGCACTTAAGTTCTTCAGGCAGAGTCCTATCCATGATTATAGTTTTTGGGGCTTTAAACTGAAGTTACTTTAACATACGGTAACGCTACTTGATAGTTTCCTCTGGGAATCCCACCCACTGCGTTAGCTGCAAACAGCTATATGAAGAATGCTGTTCTCATGGCTCAAACACTTGTAATGCTGTCCCACCCAAACTAACCTCAGCGTGAGAGTGGCTTTTAATCCGCAAATGAGATAAGCAATGGAACTATATGTTACTGTCCCTCTGATTTAAAGGTATTTCTTCCAACCAAGTTAGTATTTAACTTTCTGTATTTTACTCTTAACAAAAATACAATAATATAAAAAAGACAGGTGTTCAGTCTGTTGTTGTACAAAAGAAACGCATCGCTGATTTGCTCTGAACGGGTGGTATAGAATTCTGTTAGTGCAATCAAATAAAACATGGAATGTGCAAGGACACATTTTCCTAAGTGAAGGAGAAAATTGGCTTACATTAGGTGAAACATTAATGGCAATTTCACTAAAATGAAATCTTCTCAGTGCTGCAGTTCTTTCTAGCTGCACTGTAATTTTAAACTAGAAACCATCCTAGCAATTCATCCTAGCATGATAGCAGGACTGTTTTTAAAAGGTATCAGTCTCACCATGCGTGTGCATGGATCTCAAAATTCCAGAAGTATCCCAAGTTATCCCATCATGATAATGCAGGATTTTTTAATTTGATGAGAATCTTTGGACAATTTCTTCCATAATGCTTTTCCCCCTCATTGCCATAGTGCTGCTGCTAGCGTTTTGTACCATATGCTGCTCTGTCATGAAAGCAACTGCTTCCTGATTTTTTTGTGCCTGAAAACTTGTCTACCTTTCCTAAGTGTATCAGCTGGTCCAATAAAATCTATTTCACTTTTCTTCAAATCTTACTCCTTTTCTATCATTAGGCCGTCCCACCGACATTACTATTATGAATACCTTCATATGCTCCGTGCCCCAAATACTCCGTTACTGTTTTTGCTTAAATACGGTGCTGTCCTTATGTGTGCCAGATGTGGTTAATGGAGGTGTGTGACATGGATTCTGTCCTATCTTATTCATTTGAAATCTCCACCTCTAGGGCAGTCTGACTGCATTTATATTCCTATGGAAAATCTGTAAAAGCGGTGTCAGATAATACTACTGTGGGTAGCTGGCCCCATTGCCTACACATACATAAGCAGAGAGAGAGAGAGAAGGCCTGTTCCCGTTCAAAAAAAAAGAGGTAATTGCCTTCTCTGTACAATTAGAGAGAAACCAGTGCATGATAGGTGAGAAAAATACAAGCTTGTTACCAGCTGATAATACTGCTGTTTCTCTCCCCTCGCATACAGCAGCAACCAGATGGATGGAGGTAGTGTCCCTTCCCCTGTTTGCAAGGGAGCTTTGCCCCGTCCTGGGCAGCCCAGGGATTTGACAGCTCTAGGTTGGTATCTGGAGCTTCGGGTCGGATTCTGCTGCCTAAATGTAGCCCTGTGGTGCCACCTGAGATACCTCGGGTGCCTATAGGTGTCTCATCAGCCCCATATGTCGCCTCTTCTTGGGTGGCTAAATAGGACTGGATACCAATGTGCGAGTTACTAAATCCTTTTCCCGTGTCTGAAAACAATACGCACAACCAAGAGCAGTTAGAGGTCACCGCCACTGGTTTTGTTGCCTGGATCCATTCAGCCATCTGCTTTGGGCTCCATTTCTCATCACACTTCTTCCATGGTGCAGTTTTATGCTTGAGTAGGTATACTGGTAGCCAAAAGGGGCAATTTTTTTGTTTTCTTTGCCCTTGGCATCACTCTCCCACGGCTCCTCTCAGTGCTGCAGCAGTTTGCTTTGGAGTCAGCTGGACAGCAGGGTTAGAGAAACAGCCCCAGTAGGAACACGCAAGTGAGCAAGGGAAGTGCCTGTTCAGCTGGCAGCTACCCTCTGGCTCAGCCCTACCACAGAACTGCCTGGTTAGGTACCCGCTTGGCCCTGCAAGTTGTCTTGTCTTTGGCTCTACAAATCCAAATTAATTGAGCTGTTCAGGAACAAAGCAGATCATAAAGGCCGTCAAAGGCAAGTATTGCGTGAAGATACATCACGCACAGTCAAAGGAGCTAGGGTGTGAAGTTAATTTCCAGGGAAGATTAAATGAATCGGAAAGCAGACCCTTTTGAGGATGCATTGCAACATAAGTTCTTTGACAGAATTCCTCCCCTAGAGCCCCCTGGCAATCTGCAGACCTCCCCAGACTAAACCTAAGAGCCTTCCTGTAAATAAAGGAGGGACAGGCTCTGGAGGCAATCTGGACCTCTGTGAAAAGCCTCTTTGTGCCAGTTTGCGAGGGCTAGAAACTTCTTAGGCAGCAGAACTATGGTTGCTGACAGGAACAACTTCCCCAGCTGGTTTGGCTCTCTGATGGGAGAGCGAGTGGCTGGCTCTGCTGGGGGCTTGGAGACCCTGTACCCAGCAGCTGAGGGAGACTGGCAAAGTTACTAGGGCATCTGGCAAACATAAAGCCTTACGTAGTGTTTGGGGCTCGCTCTCCCTAACCGCTTTCTGCTTCTCCTGGTGCAGGGAGGTGGATGGTTTCCAGCTGAAACAGTTGATGGAAAATTCCTGCTAAGGAAGAAAAAGTAGAGGCTTAACTCTGGTAAAGACTCTAGTGATGGGCTGGGGTCAAACCTCGTAAGGCCAGAGCATGGGCTGGTGCCATCCCACTGTGCCTGTTGTCTGTGAGGGATGCAGAGATGCTTCTGCTGCTGTCGGGTGGGGTGGTGGTGATTCGGGGGTCCTCACTGCTTTCCTTGGTTGTTCCCTTCTCGCTGTACCAAGTGAAGCTCAGGGCAAAATCGGAGCTCAGCACTGAAACCAAGTGATCACAGTTAGCGTTTGGAGAGGAGGCCTTGTAAGGAGAATGCAGAGCGCATCTGAATCACTTCACCAGCCATGGAACGACTGTACAAGTAAAGTTGTGTTCTTTAGGTATAAATTTCACGCTGGAATGGTGTAAACTTGAATGTATGTAGGGGAGAGCACCCCAAAATTAGTATTGCATTAATTATTAGTGACAGCTTTGGCCGAATTTGAAAGTGTATCCTAAAGGTGAAAAGCAATCCTTGGATTAGCAGGGTTTCTGGATCAGCCCTAGGACTTGGGGGCCTCCTCCAGCACTGCTGAAAAGGTTTTGTTTTCCTTCATTTTTCATATTCACATTTGGTAACATTTCTTTCCAGTTGCTAGTGTTACCATGCCTCTGTTTATTGGTTGCTATTCCAAAAAACAGACCCAGGCTTAGGCTTTCGTGGGAAAAAGATGTGGCATGGGGAAGCGGAGGAAGGCCCTTTGGAAGATTTGTGCATTTGATAACGTTACAAATGAGGCCAACAGCTATTTTAAAAAGAGCTATTCAAGTGGTTTATTTCTGGCAGAAATGGAGGAGTCCTAAGAAACCTTCACCCGCTGTGTTCTAAGGCTGGGATGTTCTGCCTGTTGTGTTTCTCCCTCTGCTGCATACTTTATCTTCTGCTGGTGTCAGCGGAGGGTTTCATAACACACTGCTTGTGTCACTCTCGCTCTGAGATCTGGGTGTAGCTTTGCACTTTGCATCTTTATAAATAAATCATCAGTTTTCACAAGCGAATCATCTATTGTTTGAGGTAGGCAGATTATTTTGATGGCATCTAAGTTAAGAATCGTGATCTTTAAATGTTTGGGTTGTATTTTTGACCTGCTGTAGTTACAATTTATGTCCAAGGAGGTATAAAGAAGAAATAGGACAAAAAGCCTCACTGACCTGCAGTTGTAACAGAGACACACGCATTCTCATTGTTATTATTCATGACTCTTGGTGCAACCGTAGGATGGGGGAGTCACATTCTTTGGCAGCTGAGGTCTGGGCACTGCTGAAACACAGGACTGAAACAACCCAAAGCTTTTAAGAAATAACAAATGGGGGTAGGTAGTGGGGCACAGGGAAACAGCGAAATGTTAGGACGTGAAGAGCTGCCTCTGTGTCCAGATCTCGCCTGGTTTTCTGGCTGTACCAGCTGGTCATCTCAAAGCTGTTCCTGCTCGCTGCAGACCTTGTCACAAACGCTCCTGGAGGCAGTCTCGCTTGCAGCACATCTACCTCAATAATTGTCAGCGTGCTGGGCTGTGGACATCTCATAACATGCATCTCAGAGCCTGCTGTAATATTCTCACGTAGAATATTTGAATAGTTCTCCCTGTTGTATTAAGAACGCATAATTGAGGCTTCGGTGATCCTTTTTGCCAAAGAAGACCCCTTTGGGCTCAGTGCTGCACTGGGAGACATCCAAGGTTTTGCTTTACTCTCTTTTTTTGGAGTGGGACCTCCAGGAGCAGTCATGCACCTCATTCCACACTCAAAATAGCAAAGCTCTTTCTGTGGAAAAGTAAACTCTCCCAGTTCCCGAGGAAAGAAATGCCACTGAATAGTAGTGTGTGAGCTTCAGTACCATGCATATGATGGGGAGGACACACTTCAAAATACAAAAGAAAGAATTTAAAGATGGTTTAAGAAAAAGTTAAAGAATGTGATAGATTGAACAGGAAGAAAAGCACCTCTCCTGGCCAGTGCCACCAGCTTGGCTGGGGACTGCTTGAGAGGCAGGAGTGGCTGCATCGGGAGGGCAGAAACGCACAGAGGTGTAGGATGTAGGGGTGCCTGGGATTGCAGGGTCCCTGGCTCAAATGGGTTGTCTATGTGCTCATTGCATCCCACCCAGAGAATCCAAGGAATGTGTCTCAGGGCGTTTAATACACACAAACGCTTTAAACAAATGCAGTGATGAAGGGGGTGGGGGGGGAGCCTGCAGGGGTCTTTGCTGAGAACTGTGCTCTTGTATTTAGTGACTTCAGCAAAACTTTGCTGTGAGCATTTGCATGCCTAGCATGTCATATACTCACCGAAACCAGTTTTCCACTGCAATCCCCTTCTTCACATCCCTTGGCAGGACTGTTTCTGGTCTGATGCTGACAGAATGTTGCTAGCTGGTGATTGCTACTTCAGGGCAAGCACAGATGATTTTATATTTCATAACGAATGTTTCACAGGATTTGCTAAAATTGTTTCGTTCCCAGCTAGCTTTCCCAATCGTGCAGTTTGGTTTGCTGTTGTCTTTTTTTCGTGTTCACGGCATCATATTTCAGACTAGATTTAAACTCCGAATTTGCCAGAGCTTGGATACGTTTGTAGTTTAAATATACATTGGTCCTTTTAACAGTAATTGCAGCATTCTTCAGATCGCATTCACAGAGTTTTAAAATGTACCTTCTGTCCTGGGCCAGACGCAAGCTGTATGGTTGATGGACTTTGTTGCTCTGTGTTTACATACTGTCGAGCTCAATGGCACCTGATCCTGACAGAGTGAGCCCTTTGGTACTTCTGTGCTATAAATAATACCGTCGTCCTGTACCTGATAAGTGTTTTTAGGATAAGTCTGTAAGTGCTTGAAGCGTAAGTGCTCAGGTATTATGTTACAATTATGTTATAATGGCGTAGTGTAGTGGATACTCTTAAGAAGATCCTTGCTGTCACGTGGTTGGAAATTTCTCTGGAAATGCTAGTAAGGCTTTATTTTCTTCAATGCAAAGTCGATGTACGAGTTCTCTCCCAGCAAGGACAAACTCCAGCGTTGCTCCCTTTTCAAGCGCCTGGCCTCTGCGAGTCAGCCTCCAGTTAGATACATCAGTGATGTATTAAGGGTTTTTGTTGCTCCCTCATTTTCTTCTGACAGTAACTCCAAAAAAGGCTTTTTCGGAGTAGGAAAATTATTTCAATCATCTTTTCATTCAGTTTTGTGGTCTCTTTCTTCATTTCAGTGATTAAGGACTTGGCAGGGCTGGACTTCTTTTTTGGTTTGGAAGATAGCTTTAGTTTGGAACATCCCAAAATAAATGATGTCCAAAAGTTTCCTCTTCGTCTGCTGTGATTTCAAAGCAATTTTCATGGCTCAGTTCAGGACTGCCTAATAGAAGAAAATGGAGCAGTAATTACTGCCTGCAGAGCTTCTAGCACAGCAGCTATTTAACTGGCTGCAAAATAATTTAAGGAACCAGCAAACATCTCTTAGAGAATTTCTCGTTCCCTGAAGAACTGTGTACTTTCAGCCAAACGCTCTTCCTTGAAGCGGGCATGTAATTCCTGTGGCAGTCAGGCGGCAGCCGCGGCCCCAGCGTGCCAGGCATGGGATGAGCAAGGGCACCATTCGCAGTCCTGCCCGTCTGAGGTGTGACGCTCACTCGCTGGGGGCAGCCCCACTCGTGCCTGCTCCAGGAGGAACTGGGATGGGGATGAGAAGCTTCGGTCAAGATGATTTAAACCATTAGCTGAAATAGCTTTGACTGTATCTTGTGATAACTGACCTCATTCAGGCTGAATTTTTGCAAAATGAGGGTGAAGATGTGAAGTGGCACAGGGTGAGATTACCTAGGCAGCGCGGACATCTACAAATGGGCTTTGTCAAATGCCACAGCTTGCAGAGCATCTCCTTCTGTTTCACAGGTGTAGCCACAGAAAACCAGGCACTGCAAAACAAACTCGTAACTAAAGTCTTTGGTGGGTATAAAACTTTGCTTGTGTAGTTTATTCTGTTGACTAAAAAGGACTATTCATTTGCTCAGAATTAAAAATTTGTATACACATCTGTAATCTTCAGATCTAATGTTATTACGGTGACTTTATTTATTTTAATTAAAAGCCAAAATCCTTGTCATTTCAACGAAAAGAAAAAACCCACTTAGTGGTAGTAATTAGAAGTTATTTAGGCTTTCAGCACATTAACAAAACTCTACGTGTTTTGGAAATAGGAGGCTAATGGTGGTCTTGTAAGCCCATATGGAGTTAGTTAAGAGTGGGGCTTCCTAGAGAGTCTGAGGGCAGGCTCACAGTGGCAGGTATGGCAAAACCTGGTCAAGCCTTCTCCTGGCCATAGGCTGTCCATCTGTGGTCGGGAAGCTGAACGTGTGAGGGTTTGCTCAGGGCGGTGAGAGCGCTGCTACGCAGCTCCTGGACTGCAGCCGCCTTGCAGCTGGAGGGATCGATGCCAAAGCATTTCAAGCTTGGCTCTTGCCTCGGTCTTGGTAACCACCCGCATCCTCGTGTGCTTCAGAGAGGCAGAAGCCACGGGCTGCCAAGTCTAGCCTATGGGGGAGTTTAGTCGGATGGAAAGTGTTTAGTAGGTGGGAAAATGGGACACGCCATCCGCAGCACAGGTTTTTGCTGGTGTTTTTGGTGTCCCGGGGGTGCCATTATCCCAGGAAAGACGTTAATGAATGGTGTTTTACAGCAGAGAGAGATTTTATTAACACTTATGCAATCTTTACATAAAACCTTAAATTCTACTTCTAATTAGGACACTTCTTAAGAAGTCAAGTCCAAAGCATCCACATTGATCATTTAACAGGAAAAGGCAAGGAAATGGTGACATGTACCTAATCATTTGATCTAAAGTGAGGCAAATAAATGTAAAAAATTGTGATCGTTTTGTGAAAAATTGTTTTGATTCATTTCTCTTTTGGTTTGTATTCATTACGTATTGGGAGCATTCAGAGAGTACTAAGGAGCTACTTTTTAATTTTGGTAAGAATAAACTGCATCTTCTCCCACTGCCTACCCTTAAAATAAAAAGACTTACAAAGAAACACCCTTTCCACCGGTAACTATTTTTGCAGAGCAGCGAGTGCTTTCATTTTTAAAGTGTCTCCAAATTGTCTTCGTCCAACTATATTAGTTCACTCAATAAATAATGCCCCTATGATGGAAGAGGTTATTTTTTCCCCTACTGCAAAGAGTGAACCAAGATACTAAAATTAAGCAAGTTACCCAAGTTTCTATGTCATGTCAACACAGGAATCCTGTTTCCTGTTCTAATTCCTAACCGATAGACTTGCTGAAAAAGTGTACTTATTCCATCATTGTACAACCATTAGGTACTGAGGTGCCTAGCCACTGAACAAACCTATGCCGATATATAGCATAGGCTATTCAAATGAGAATGGAACAGCACTGAAGAAATAGCCACGAGTGAAGGACGCAAACAGAAAGACCAAATAAACAAACAGAAAACAAGGTGTGCTAGGAGTGACTTTGACTAACACCTCACAACTGCCCTTGCAGAGGATTGCCTTGAGGTGTTGGCCGAAGGTTCCTGCCTTGCACAGGCATTTCTGTTGTTGATGGTTTTCTTTTTTCCAGTCCTCTGCTGCAGTTAGGAGAGTTATGTTGGGAGGCTAAATTGATTAGTGTAATTGTTCATTAATGCACTCTTATTTAATGTACTTTTAGAGGTTATATTCTTCAGAATGATGATAAATTATGGTAGCTTCAATTAATGTCACTGCAGCTAAAGGGATGTCAGCATTTCTATTAATACAGTGCAATTTTCTGGGGTTTTATAATGAAGCTATAAAAAATTGCTGAAACCTAAGATACAAGGTTCCAGTGTATTTTATGCACACAATATTCCCTTGAATCTGACCTAATAGATGTATCGAATCTAATGAGATAAAAATAGAGTGGAGAGAATCTACTGAAGATACAGACCCCAACTTGTAGAAATGGATGTATACTACGGGGAGTACACTGCTTTCTCTTTAGGTCAAACAGAAAGAGAAGGACGAAGAACGGTGATGCAGAGACAGTCAGGTGGACCTACGGCGGTGCAGGCGACAGGCGTTTTGCTCCATCTTGTACCCGGAGCTCGTGTATTTATCACGATTGCCTGCTGCCCTCTGCCCCAGTCCATCCCCCTCGTTTTCTGCACTTGACGGCCCCTGATGTATGGTTAACTCTATGTGGCAAAATGGTCTTGACTTTCTTAAGGTACATTACAGTGCCTACCGCAAAAGGGCTCTGATTCTTGGAGAAGCTTGGAAGGAGCTTACGCACAAAGGTGACTGAGCTTGGACTAAAAATAAGCAATCTAACATTACAATCAGATCCCAACCTAATGAGTTGAGGGTAGAAAATGCTATCCCAAAAATTGTGCTACGGCTGATTTTGAATATTTTAGTATGAGATAATTAGTTGAACAACAAAGATAACTCTAAAGCCCTTAGATTACAGCAAAAGAAAGGAAAAGGAACAAGGTAACTAAAGTCTTTCAAAGGTACTGCCAAAGCAGTTGTAGATAAAACCAGCCCAAGCTTTTAGAAAAAACTTGGTCATTTTCCTTACAAGAGTAACATACAGAGAGAGAATGTTTATTTGATATGTCTTTTTATATATTTTTCTCCTGGATTAGAGTTAATGAAAATAGTAAGGCGCTTGTACTAACTGGTTAGTGCCGTACGCCAGCACCGAAGCACCAAGGAGCTGTTATTTGAATTCAGATGCTAGTTCTGCAGGAAAAAAAAAGTCTGCTGAGTAACAGCCTCTCCGATCTGTTAACTGAGAGTGACAACACGATGGGCTATGCGGAAAGGGACAATAAAGGTACTTACAAAGCAATCCATTTGGTATCTCCTGTCTGCCTGAATATGGAACGGTTTTCTGAAATCATGACAAAACATTGATGAATGGGCACATGCATTATTATAGCAGTCAATCTCAAGGTAATGAGATACATGAAATTCCTAGTTATATCGCAATCCTATCAATTATGAGCATAGTCCAAAAATAGAAATGCCAAGAACAAAGAAAAGACCAGGAGGCAAGGTAAGATGAGCTCAGAGTCTCACAACGGCATTGTTTTCATGCGCTAAGGTATAAATAATTTGTTTACTGTGGTCGAAGTTCAAGGGCTCCACGTCTCAGCCCATTTCTTCACAGTTTCTTTCTCTGCATTCCTCTTGTCTTTACTTTCTTAATGTTACCTAAGGGCTTCATGGACTTTTCCTTTCTTTTCCTAATTTATTCTGCATTATACAGAAAGGTAAACTGTGCCACACACTCCACGTGATATTAACGATCTGCAGCAACCAAGGTATTTGTAGATGAATGTAGGATTTAGAAATACAGCCGGGTGGAGACTTTGTTGTTTGACTTTAAAATTGTGCTAGTCATTATTTTCTAATTCTGCCAATCACTGAAATACAGAATTAGAGAGACCTAAAGCATACACATGTACAGAATATTAAAGATTAGGGTGGTGGGTTTTTTCCCCCTGGTGGGCTTGTGCCTAAAGACTCAGATATAAAAATTATAGCTCTTGTGTTGAGGAGCCTACTGTCTAAATAACTAGCTCGGAAAACTCAGGCTTTGATCAGCAGCTGATGGAGGATGGCTCTGGAGAGAGGCATGTTTGAAACACACCAGGAAAAAAATTCTCCTGCTTCCCTGAGGTGGTGTGCAGTCTCGTTATTCTATTACCCTTCTGCTGGTGCTCTGCGGTTCAAAGAAGATAATGATGCTACTTCTGTCTAAAATGGGGAAAAAAAAAAAGAAAAAGGAAAAAATAGAAAAAAGGAAATGCTATCAGGTTAAACTGAAATGTGTTTCTTTTTGAGAAATAACTCACAGGTGCTTTCAGAGCGAGATTATAAAAATCAGGACCTTGGGCTTACACATGGAGATTTGAAGTGGGATATACCAGCTCTCTGCTCCCGCTTATCAGCTTGACTGCAGCTTTTAGTGATCAAAAGTTACTGCTACCTGATAGCGGTCTTGCGTAACCTCTGTGAAGCGACTAATTCCCTCAGTGCAGCCTACAAAAGAAAGGGCTTGCTTCCGCGTAGTGTTTCCTTGCATTAAGCAAAGCAATGCTGTGCTTTGGGATCCTCGGGCCCCGCACCCCTGCTAGGTACCCAGCAGTGAGAAATGACGGTTTTTGTCCGCGCTGACTCTTCAGCAGGCATGGGGTTACACGGGTTGGTACGCCGCTCGTCCTGTCCGTGGAAGACCTGTATCAAAAGCATCTGGGTTACACCTGGGGTCTCGGTGGTTTTTCATCACTGGGCATTGAAAATCCAGCACGCGGAGGGGAACATTGAGCAGAGGGAATGCCCGGGATGGGGCGGGGAAGCCACCTGTTCAGTCAAGAGCAGCAAGGAACAAGTGGTGCTCCTTCCTAGCACAGGTTTATCAGTACAACGTAAACAAACGGGCATAAACGCAGGCCATACCTTTCCAACAAAACCAGCCTCCTGCTCAGCACGGCCTTACAGTTAGTGCTAGGTGTCGGTATCGGTGGGTTAATAGTGTTTGGCACCCGTGATCTGCAATTCTCAACAGGTTCACAACTTCAGTTGTCACACCACTTTGGACGCTTTATTATTACCTCTTTACAAGTAAGAACCATTAATGACTTCATGCAGTGGTGTGGATTAAGCAGATCAAGGATGAATTAACTAATTTGTACTGAATCACCCAGGCAGTCTATTGAATGATCAGAACCAGGCATCTTCACCTTCGGGGCTTCTGCAAAGTGCAAAAATACATCGCACTGTCTGCCGGCGCCCTCCGTCCCGGGATGCAGAACAGTTAAGACCCGGCCCCTGTTACACACGTACTGCACAGATCAAAGGTTGAGGAAAAAATGGTAAATGCAGTTAGAATTACAATAGTAATAATAATTTACAGGTAGCTTGTTTTGTTTCTTTGAGGTATCTCTTTTTTCCTTGGGGGAAACAGTAAAGTATGGGTAAATATCAAAGTTAGCTTAGGCTAAAATACACATAATCACTGTTTGTTATTGTTAATCATTGTTTGTTGTTGTTATCTGTACTGCCTGGTAAACTCATGAGCTGTATACTGGTAAGAAGAAAGACTTTCAAAGACAAGTCTTCCTCATGTCATTGCTACCAATTTCTGTTGGCCCGGAGGTACGAAATAAGTGTTTGTCGTTAAATACTTTGTTAAATAAATTAAAAGTTGCCAAGCCCGGGCTCCCTCCTTTCTTCCAGCTAATAAATCCCGCACCTTCTTTTCTGCAGGCTGCGGGCCGGTATCTGGTAGTGTTGTTAGGGCAGCGAGGTACGCCGCGCTGGGAACGCACCTAACCTTGGAAACATCTTGGGCCGGGCGGCTGAGGCCTGTCAGGTTACACCGAGGACTTACTCGGCCGCTGCGTCCCTCCGCTACCGCCGAGACTTCACAGAGTAACGCTTACGCGGAGGAGTAAGGGCCAGGCGCTCAGCAGGTACTCGCCTCAGCAAATACGAGTACGTTCATTCCCACATTGCAAATGCGGCAATGAGTTAATTAGCGCGAGCTAGATATTTCACTCCCGCCTGTGCCTGTCCACAGACGAAGGGTGACTAGAGATACCCAGTGACGAGCGCAGCACATTTCTACCGATCCATACTGGTCCTTCCTCGCCCACCTGACCCCCCCCC
>VYZV01036195.1:120799-152646 GCA_013401275.1 Pandion haliaetus | reverse complement strand
CCCCCCGCGGGGGAGAGGGGCTTCGCGGCTTCTCCCACTCGTGGCGGTCACGCCCCCGGGCCGGCCGGAGGAGCACGCCCGCCCTTAGCCCCCTCCCAGCGGGGCTGCCTTGCTGTGCCCCCCCCTCCCCAAGCGGGGGTGTCCCGTTTGGTGCCAGCTGGGTGACGGTATCGCTGCAAGGGCTTCGTCCTGCCCCTCTGGAGTGCCCCGGGTGGGCATGGCGGGGGGGCCCTGTCGCCTGAGGATGGCCGAAGCTTGGCTTTCGTGGCCAGGGATGAAACTGGCCAGCAGCACCCCTCTGTGCCGCCTCGCTTCTTAAATCCCGTGAGGTGTCCCTCGGCAGGGGTGCAGCGAGCGGCCGGCCGGCCGCCCCACGGAGCGCGGCCCCGGCCTTGTGCTTCCCACGCGGAGTCACGCCTGGTGCGGCCCGTGGAGTTAGGGTACGTCTCTCTGCTCCCGGTCCTGCGCTGTAGGTGCTGGTGCTGAGCCGGGGCCCTCCACAGGAACCCTCTCCCGACGGATTTCCCCAGCCGGCCAGCATGGCCCGTGTGTCCAAGCAGGAGGAAGGGCCTGGCGGGGGACACGGCGAGTTCAGCGACATCATTAAGTCCAGATCAGGTAAGGTGTCGAGAGAATCGGCGTGCTCCTGCCTTCTCCTCTACGCGTAGCTTCTGACATCAGCTCGCGGTTTTGAACGGCACGTTTTTCCAACTCGTTTTTTGGCTGTGTATCGGTAGTACAGCAAGCGACAGAGGCCGTTCGTGCAGCTGCCCTACAATTAAGTAATAGTAATTGTAGATCTCAGTTTTTTTGTTTTGGTTTTTTTTTTTTTTTTGGACAGTGTTAGTCAAGTCTGTTTGTTTGGAATCCACCTCCTGCATTATAATTACCTCTGCTTTTGTAAATAACCATGTGCTTAAAGTGCTCTTATGCAACCTAGTGTTGGCAGCTTTTGTGTTTATTCTCAGACGCTGAAAATGGCAACTGTGGCCACAATACTGTACCTCCTAAAAGTGCATCGCAGTAGTACTCGTGCAGCAAATTAATGTGCTTCCTCCTTAATGTAAAACAGTTGTCTAAGGCTACTCGCTCGGGCGTTTCCTCTAGCAAAACCTTCATGTAACAGATCTGAAGGTTATTGGAAAAACATGGGGGTTTTTTGGTTGTTGTACGTTTGAGTCTTCTGAGGCTCTTGATGGATGCTGGGGTGGGTAAGGAGGTACCCTCATTTTAGCAGGGGGAGAGCGGAGGCTTTGGAGGAGCAGAAGCGAGTTGTTTAAAGCTTGATAGAAAACTGCGCTATGTCCAGAGACTGGATGCTTGCTTCTTTAGCCTCAAAGGCTCTCCTTTCTCGCTTAAATGGAAAATGCTCCTCTTCTCAAAAGATTTTCCTTCGATATCTGAAACCTAACAGTGTGTTTTTTAAATGTTCCGTACATTAAAACCTGTAGCGCTTCGGTGGGTGGTGATTTGATCTGTCAGATTACGTAGGATGCGGGTTTGAATCTGGATCCCGTTGATGTTTGAACAGTTTGTTTCTTAGACCTCCTCTTTTCGAGGCAGTCTTCCTCTTAACTTTTGGAAGTGCCGTTTATGAAACAGAAATGCTTGTGGTTTTCCATCTCCAATTCTGTAGTGATGGTTTACATTTTCTGCTGTTATTTTGAAACCTCTGGATGTAACTTTATTTGATTGTAAGCGTGTAGTCAGCACCTCTAAGGGCTTTGAGTCTGGGGATGACTTGCAGACAGTTTGTATGCATATATGTATGCAAGTACTATGGTTTTATAGGATGTCTGAGGAAACGTGGCTGTATCTGAGGTTTTCCTTGGATGAACAAATTGTACAGTAAGTTCTGCTGTTTTGGTTAGGGCAGACGGTTGCAAATCTCCTGTTACAACTGCTTTAAGTTTCTTCTCTGTTAATGAGAAGGTGATGTATATTCTAACAGTCACAAAGCTAAAAGACTTGGGCGTTAAATTAAAAATAGCGAGTGAAGATTGATCTTAAATAATTCATCTTTTCTAAATAGTACACTGGTTTGGATCTGGATGTGCAATTTCTTCCAGTTAATCACTGAACTACGTAGCTCAGATCTGAACCATTCCCTACAAGTAAACCTGTGGGAGGGATTTCCTAATGAAAGGGCTGAAATTTCCTGGAGTAGAGATGACAGCAAATTAAAGGCTAGTTGTCAGGACTGGGGGGAAAAAAAATTGGAAGCTATGCTTCCATTTTTCCTAGATATCTGGAAAGGAGCATGCTAATTTTGATACTTAGAAAGGAAAACTGAGTTGTTTTCTGCTGGGAAGTTTTCTTTAGCACGGGGACGTTCTTCACAGTATAAGTGACTGGAGTAGAGCAGAAGTGTTACCTTATAACTTACTAATATTTGGGGTAGCTAGGGGTCTGTTTGTGTTTTGAGGCTACAGAGAGCAGGACCAGACCAGGTGTAGGATCTCCACTTTCTTTTGCCATAGAAAATGGGCTCTTACTCTGTTTCTTGCTGCTCGGTTCATCGCCTGCGATACAGGAAATCTAACACTTTGATTAGGGAGAGCATGCAAATATGTATTTAATATTTTTACTCTTAATAAATAAAATACGAAACACACTTCTAGTGGGTGAAAATCTTTAAGTGACTTAATATGTAATAAGATTTTTGAGTGCATATTATTCCTGTGCATTTTTAAATAAGAACACTGAAAACAGTTTATTCTTGTAAATAAAAGAATAGAGGTGTATAATGTCCGTGTAAAGATCACTTTCTCTGTGCTCTCCTGGGCAATTCTCTGTCTTTTTCAACATGTTTTTCTTCATCTTTTTGGAACAGATCACTAAGCTGTCGGGATATCGTGGTTATTTAAAAACATTCATCTTCTAAAAGTGTTGGTTAAGATACATGGCTAAATCTTATATTTTGTTATAACTTAAGAAAATAATCATTTGGAATACCAAAGTATTTCGGAGGTCAGGCCTTGACAAAGAGTGGTACTAGTAAAAATGTTTCTAAATATTTGGATACAAATCTAAACTTTAGTCTTTAGCAGCCTGTCAGACTGAACATACTGTCTTTTTTGTAGTCATTGCTGCTTTAGTTACCTTGCTTTGGAAAACTGGGAAGCAGCTGGAAAGCTATAAAGGTGGCACTGTCAATACAGCGATTGGTTATTGAAAACTCGAGCTTTGATCTAAAGTTACTCTCATGAGACTGTAATAAGACATAAGAAATTTTATGGCTGCTCAGGGCTGTGTGATGCCCATCTACGCCTGTTTTTATGAGCAGAACGAGCTATGTAATTTTTTTCTTAATGACTTGTAATTGGGAAGCTACCAGCGTACCATGTGAAGGATATAGGAGAACTGCAGAAAATCATAATTTTTCTGTAGAGCAATCAAAATCAATTAACAGTGGATTGGATTTCTGTTTGTTGCTTGCGCAAAAAAAGTGTGTGTGCTGCAGGATTTCACAGATGGGGAAAAAGTAATTTTGCGAGTATCTAATTCATCCTTTGGGGAGTTTAAACTGAGAAGATGAAGGATAAAACACTTTGGAGATCCCTGTATGTTATTGATTATATTGGAAATACTTTTGCCTTCAGTGGTCAGAAGGAAAACTTTCTATGAAAGTACTGTATACTGTAGCTGTTGTAAGCCATAAATGCTTGATTATCCAAAGCAAAAGAGTTGTTGGTTCTTACCCCCCACCCCACCCCAGTAATCTCACTTTTGTGACTTGTGATACTAGGAAAAGTAAGTAAGACTTCTTTCTGTTGTCCAATTAGCATTTATTATTTTCTGCTTTGGATGTTAGATAGTTTGTTAGCACTGATCTACGTGTAGCTACAAGTTATTTTTGAAGACACATCCTCTGCACTTAGAATAGAATATGATGGTGGCCAAAGCTGCCTTTAAAATAACTGTTGGCTATGGTAATTATACGGGAGGCCGCCTTACGTTCACAGAAGAACCAAGCGTCTTTTTGCCCCCCTTCCTTGTGTACCAGTGGTGGATGCTGGTGGCCCTGAGTGTCTGATGTTTAAGGGCTTCCGTACGTGTTCCTGGATGGTTACGTTGGGTTTATATATTTGTAAGTAGCATTTATTTAGCATCATTAGCCTGTGCTATGCCTGTGCATCTGTATGATTGCTTGCTATGGAAGAGCACTTTTCCCTTTTTTACTTCCCGATAGTATGAAGTAATGTGTGTGGAGCTGATTTATATCTTTGAAAGGCATCTTGTGCAGATAGGTGAGCATTTTCTCTTTGCTATAGCTTTCAGGAAGGAACGCTGTGGGATGATTGCCTTACGGTGGTGAAAACAGTGCTGTCATCACAGGGCTTGAAGAACAGATGAGTCTTTGCTATGATTAATTATGGAAAAAAGACAAACTCACTTAAAATCTGTCATGGTAGCTTGGAATAGTAATATATAATTAAACAGTAAGACGTGACAGCAAAAACATTTCTGGAAGATTACTCTACGCCTCTGGTGCATTTTAAGATATGAGTTCCTGCCTAAATTGAGGGGAACTTAATTCTCCTCATCTACCTTTCATTTTTAATTACATTAAATATATTTGACTGAAAGGCTGCTTTGAGAAATTGTGACTTATTTTTGGAGTTCTTGGGCAAGGCTCAGCCTGAGAACTGCTGCTGCTGTTGTCCGTCTGTCTGCCCGTCCCCACGAAGCAACGCTGACTTGGCCGGCAGCCCCCCTTCGCTCCGGGATCTCCCTGCCCCGCGGTGCCACGGGTTGCCTTTGGAACCGGTTCCTTCGGTCGTGCCTCTCGCCGCCAGGTTGCTGCGGGCCAAACGCGCTGCTTCTCGTTTGTCATTTTGGATCCATCGGTGTGAAAGGGCCAGGAGTCGTTACAGTTGCGGGCTGACCCTTAGGATTCCGTCAAGTGGCGTAGCCAGTTTTGCACTGTGTGAACTCTTCAGGGATGCTTGTGCAGGGTGTGTGCGGACAAGGTGTTAAAGACAAGTGACAAATTTGCTGCTCCTTATTTCTAGCTACTAAAAGGACTATTCTTCCAAACTAAACCTTTAGGTTGCTGTAGCCTGGCTCCTTTCTGTTGCTTGTATTGCCTCCTCTTCTTGGGCTGTCTGCTGGGGACAGACTGGATGCTGCAATGAAGACAGTTTTAGGGTATTGCCTAACATTTATGAAATGGCAAGATATATAAGTACCAGGCTGGTTTCTTCTAGTCTCTTGATTGGTAGGTGAAGAAATAACATATGCTGCTCTGTGTTTGAAGCACGACTTTGCCTTGGAATAGAAATTGAGGCTCCTCGGGGAGAAAAAAAAACCAACCCCAAACCATAAAAGCAGGCCATTGATTTGCGTGTGCTCTGCCAGGAAATGAAGACATAACCCTGGGCAAGAACTGCTATGTGAGGCACCGTGTGTACTGTGTTAAGGGTTTCTAAAGAGGTCTAAAAGTCGGGTGGGGAGAGGCAGCTGCTGGTGGTGTGGGACCCCCCCCCCGATGAGGATCCTGTGGAGAAGGGGTGCCTAGGTGAGGGGCAGACCAGGAGCAATGTGAAGTTCCTGGCTCCGCTTCTCCCAGTGCTCCTTGAGGTTCTGTGCCCCCTTCTCCCCTGAGGTCTGGGGGAAGAAGGACTCTCGCACAGTATCATGAAAATATTTTCATGTGCAAAGAAGTTTGCACGGTTCACAGCATGGGGCAGCTTAGCAAAGAATTAGCTGTGCTGTCTTAACACCTCTCGGTAACTGCTCCTAATTTTCCTCCTCGCCTTGACTGTTCCTCCAAGCAGAATCACTTGTCCGTGGTGTGTGTGTTGAGCTAGACTCTTCTTGTGAGCAAGGAAGAGTAGGGCAGTATTGTCGTTAACATCTTTTGAATGCGAGTAAGTGGGGAGATGGACTGGAATGGGTAAATCAGTGCAGGTGTGGAAGGGCAAGGGGAAGAGCACGTGGGCTTGAGCTGAAGTCATGTTGTTCCAGGACAGTATAGCTGCTCTGCTGCCAGGTAGCAGTGTGGATTGGTGTGCTCAGAGCCCGCACTATCTGCTTTTCGTGTGTTGTACGGTATCCCTCTTTCAAAGGAAAATGTGCAATTAGAAGAGCGCAGCTGTTCCCACCCATCCTGGGAGCTGAGGTGCTCCCAGCTTGAAGCTGGGGAGAACTGCATTTATTTGGATGCCTTAATAACAGTCTGAAGAAGGAATAACAGGGTTTAAACATCGTGAGGTGGGAGGGAGGAGCTGTGCTGTCTGACTTCTCATTGTGTTGATGAAAGAGTAAGTTTTGGTGCTCTGTATTTTGTCAGAAGTCTGTTTTTTGTCTTCCTCCCCTCCTCCAGTGTGTTTCTGGAATGAAACAGGGAAACAAGCTGAGCTGTAATTTCAGAAGGTGATAGTATATTCTCAGAGGAAAGCTGGGCGTTTTAAAGGTAGCAACAAAAATAACAGGCTAAGGAAGTAGAAGAGCCCTCTGGCATCTGTGGGTTTGACAGAAGACAATGATATGGCTCTGTTGCAAGCTGTAGTTTTGGGAACGAGGCAAGAAACTACTGACTTGTAAATATACACAGCTGCAAAGTCAACAAAACATCTGCCATCAAGAAGGAGAGAACAGAAACTGCCATTTATTTATTTATTAGGATATGACGTCTTTGGGCCTTTTCTTTGAAAGGACATCCGTACCACCTGATACTGCCCTTGGAGAGAGTAACAAGAAAAACTTACTTTCGTTATTGGACCCGAGTTGAACTCGGCCCCGAGTGGAGCCAAAAAAACTCCAAACCCTGAACTGAAATACAGACACTCGCAGTTATGTTTTGTAGTCACTTATCTGTGGGACCAGCAGGATGGGGCTGGTACAGAGTCGCTGGCCGTGGCTCCAGGCGCATGTCCGAGCAGCGGGGAGACTCTGACATGGCTGTGGACGGTGCCTGCGGAGGCTGGGGCCGGGCTGGGTGCTGGTTGTCGGTGGGGAGGCTGCTGGAGGATGGTTGGCTGTAACGGGGAGGGTGCGGGCAGTCGCAGTTCCTTCTGCCGAGGGCAAGGTTGAGCCTGTCCGGGGGTGTTACGGGCTGTGTCTTCGCTCTGTCTGACCAGCTCTGGATGTGAGCCGCAGCGATGCAGGGGAGGCTGCTTATCAGTGGGGACCCATCTACAACCGTGGCAGTGACCTTCTTGTTAAGGTTTCTCATGCCCAGAAGTGTGTTCACTCTTCAATAATTTGAGTTTTTAGGTAGTCATTAATCTGCGTGCATGCGACGGATGCGTTAAACATGTTGAGGTGTTGGAGAGGAGTAACTTGAGTGTTGCCTAGCTTCATCGGTAGTTTCTCTTGTAACAGGGCAGCTCCCGTGCCGGGGAAGCGTTCTCTAGCAGCCTAGCCCCTTTTCAGGTGTGGGGGTCTCCCGCTGGGTTTGGAAGAAGCGGAGAAGAGCTGCTGAGTCTTTAGGGTGACTGTGTGTTTTGGTAAAAGACCGACTTCTATCTCAAAACCACTGGATACATGCTGGTAGGAAAGGATATGGCTACATGACAGATGTTAGATATATATTCTTAAGGTTATTTTGCTGTTCAATATAGGGAATGGGCAGCAATACTTTTTCAGCCATAAATTATTGGTAATGAAGGTCCTTTCTGGACTTCAACACCTTTATCCCCCCACCTTGTGGAAAACCAGGAGGACCCACCATCCAAAAAGCCTGAGAGATTTTGTAGAGGAATTAGACAAACATATAAGGACAGTCACTGGCTTATGCATTTAGCTGTGGAGAACCATCCACTCAAGCCATGAAAGAACATGCTTTGATGGGTCTGTGTAATTCATTCCACAAATAACTTCAGTTAGTTCTTTTGTACTCTGCTTTTATTGCCTAGCATCAAATGTGGTTTTTGCTCCCCTCCTAATTTAGATCATGGCAGAGGACCAAAGGTGGAATATGCTCCTAAAATGTTATGTTACAAATTATTGATCAGAGAAAAGCGGTGTGAAGGATAAGTTCTGAAATGTTTTGCTAGCTTTTTTTGTTGTTATTAATTTACCACGCTATCCTGGATGAGCAAAGAAGAGTAGTCTGTACATGAATAACAAATAGAGATTTATTTGAACATTTTACAGGAGCATGCTGGGAATAGAGTGAAGCCTTTTTGTTTCTATGTTATTTTAATAGTTATATTATAAAATATGATTGTATTAAAAGGAGATTATAAATAAAGTAGTATTTAAATGCCAACAGACCAAGACCTTTCTATTCCCTCTTTGTAGGCTTTTATTTCTGTTACAATTTAATAATGAACAACAGCTATGGTCAGCATAAATCATTTCCAGGGAGAGTTCATTGCTCTCTCTTTCTGGTTTCTACATGTACATCTTGTTCTTGGATGAGGCTTCTTGTGGAAGTTCACGGGAACACATTGTGTTAATGTCGTGCCTCTTTCTTGAGAAAAGACTTTGTGGAAGTTGAAAGTCTGGTAGTGTCCTTCTGGATATAGTTTTGCTCTCTCTGGGATAGTGGTGTGAAATCTTTCTGCTCTGAATGCTTTTCCTCTGTGCTCAGGAATTTTTCTCTTGGACCTGGCTGTAGTGCCCAATCTGGAGCTTGCTGGTTTAATTTACTGAGCTTTAAAAAAAAAAAAAAAAAAAAAAAATCAACTTTTAGCGAATTTAACACACTGTTAATTCAGAATAAAGTTTATTAAATTTAATCTGAGAGTTATTAAAGGTCACGCTACAGATGTGAAGTGTTCGCTCTGGTCTTTCTACTAAAAAAATACATTTACACACTTTATGATCTGTGCAGAGGAATAGTCTGTCTGGTGGAGTGTCACGCTTGTGTAGTGCCCAGGTACTTGCAGTCAAGGATGCTGTTTCTTCCTGGTGCCCTGAGGATGGGAACTAACACTCCAGGCTGCTGCAGGTTCCTAATGGGCTGTGGAGCACAAGCCCTGGTGCATCTTTGGGACTCTGTGCTCCTGCCTCTCTGTTGCCTGAATGCCTCAGGAGACGTGTCCCCAGCCCCCACTTGAGCATTTTTATTTGAATATTGAGATAATTCGGGACAAAAGGACACTTTTAAAACACAGCCCCACCCCACCCCCCCAAACCACTGTTCTGGTTTCACTGGACATTTGAGAATTTATTAAAACCATGAAGCATACTTTTGGAAGATTATGTTGCTATCTTGATAAGATAAGTCAAATGTTGACCGTTATACTGAAGTGCAGAACAAGCATGACCAAAATTGAACAGACGAAAGAGGAAGGAAGAGTTCAAATGGGGTTGTGCCCATTGTCATGAAATGCTATACCATGTGTGGGTTTTTCTTTTTGAAGGCTACTGAAACCCAATTCAAGTTCATTATTTGTCCTCTGAATGTTAACAGAAAGCTCCTTCTTGATTACAGGAAAAACAGTATTGAAGGAAAGGAGATTGAAAGCTGTCTCTGCTGTCCATAATTTTGGTGTCGTGCTTTACAGAGTGTCTGTAGATGCTAGGCTCCTCACCTGATGTTCTGCACTGCTACCTCGCCAGATCCCTGTTTCCCTCTTCCTTTCCCCCCTGGTGAAAAGCAACGCTTAAAAAATGGTGAGTAGAGATACAGTTTTAGCAAATACACTCCAGCTCTAACAAGAAGCTTCAAATAACTAAGTGCATCATACCACTACTGGAAAAACTTTTTTTTCTTCTCTTTATGGGTTTTGGGAAACTGATGGCATCAGTTTGCGGCATGTTTCCACGTAGGTGCTTTTCTTGGTCCTTTCTGATCCAAAGAAAACTGGATCAGTCGAGTCGAGACTTACAGAGCTGTTGAGATGCCAGGGAGGAGCGACTGCTGGATCAGCTGCAGTGGTGTCTGTTACTTCTCAATCCTCCAGCAGAGTTCTCTTTGAATGACACCTCTTCAGAGTTTGGAAAAAAAAAATGCCTTTTTATGCCAAAAGGATTAATGCATTGTCTGCATCCTTCTTACACATCCATGTGTGCATGGCAGGAGGGAGCATGATAACCTGCTATGAGGTCTCAGAATTGACTTCTCGGAGTCTTTATGTAGAACCTTCTCTAGAGAAGTGAGGCATGGACCTGAGAAGAATGAAATCTTAAATTCATTTATTTATTTATTTATTTATTTTTTATCTTATCTAAAGCAGCTATTCAGAAAGGATTTAATTTAGCCTGTAATGAAGTAAGTGGTTCCTAAAACTTAGGCAACTTGAAGTTAATGAATTCCACGTAAACTGTATTTTGTTGTTCGTGTTTGTTTTAAGAGGGGAAATAATTTACGTACTAGGTCATGAAGGCTGTTTGTCTTTCCAAATCTCTGAGCTAAGAATTTCCTGACTTCTTTGAGGCCTTCTCCTCTACCTGTAATCTGCTGGAGTGGGTTTTCTGTCGCCATATGGTAATAACCTCATCTTCTCAGCAGGCAGTGTTAAATATTTCATCGCTGTTTAAGGATAGTAGTTACTTTGCTTGGATAGTGACTTAACATATCGGGTGTGTTCATCTCCATGAAGAAAATGCAGAGACAGAACCCACCTTTTTTGCTTTTTTTGAAACAAAAAAACCCCAAACAAACAAAAAAAGTCTTCCAAATTGAAAATCCTTAAATTCTCTCCGGTTTAAAAGATGAGTTAGTTTTGAGCAAGTCACAACACAACACTGTTGTGTGCCAGAGCTCCTTCTGTGTCATAGGGTACCATATCTGTAAAGAAAGGAAATTGTGTTCACTCAAATATTTTTGCTTCTCTTAAGTGAGGGGGTGCAATGGGAGGAAAGAACAGTAGCAGGTCTCATGCAATGGGTTGCTTTTGGGGGGTGACCACCCCTTGATTGCTAGTTTGGGAGTCGTGCTCGCTCTCAGAGAAACAGTAAGTTAATGCGAGGAGTGCAGTGGGGAAGGTGAGGTCCCGTGGGCTGGCTTGTCTGAGGTATCAAGTGGGACAGAGTCTCGGTGGTAATAAGTGCCATTTTCATGTGTCGCACAGTATAAACCAAGCAGCACCCAGAACAGACGGGACCAAACTGGAAGAGCACAGAAGCAAACTGCTCATCCATCTCCTGTTATCACTACTGTTGGTCTGCTATCAGTTGTGAGACTGGGATATTTATACTTCTCAATTTGAGCCTCCATGTTATCAACATAAAATATGATAGCCTGCTCTCTGCCTGAGTGTGTAAACTTGCCTTGCTGTATACAGCTGGTTGGGCTGGCAGAATTTGGAGTTGAAAGAAGATGCTTTGGAGTAACTGGAGTTAAAATGTGGGATCTTGAGTCTGAGATGTAGTCTGCTTTACACAGGAAAAGTGGTGTGGCACATACAAACCAGAGATCATGTAAAACATGATGACAACGTAGAATGGCCAACTAGGCTAATTTACAGCCAGGGTGACTTTGTAATTGTTTGTGGCATTGATTTATTACCGTTTGTCTTGTCTCAGGGGATGACTTGCGACTGAATAATATTTAAAAATAGATGTCCTGTTCAATTCCAAGTATGAGGATAATTTTTGATATGCAGTTAAAAATAATCACCCAAAATAAACCAAAAAGACCCAAACTTTGCTCTTTGAAAAACATACTTCTGTTATTCCCAGCAGTTGAGCCCTTTATTTTTTTTTTGTTTTGTTTTGCGCGCGCATGTGTGTGTGTGTGTGTACACTCTCTGTTCTTCCTCTACCTTGTTCAGCTTCATGGTTTTCTTCCAGGAGGAGGAAGACTGCGGTGACTGCCTCAGTGTGTGCTGGACGGCATGTGGGGAGGAAGAGCAAAAGAGCCGGAGAGGCTTTTTTCCTTCCTGCTGTCACCCTGGTGTGAGGGAAGGGTGGAAGGATGGATGTGGCAGTGCTGGCTCCCGCTGCCCTGGGACGTGTCCCGGCGTGTGGCAGGGCTGCGTGCTGACACCCGGGGACTGCCGCGCTCCTGTTTTTCAGGCAGCATCTCCTCTGTGCTGTGGACAGATGACAGTTTGATGAGACAGTCTAAAGATCTAGTGGAACAGGTGGAAAATGTCGTAATACTTTTTTTCTTGCTGAAATCTGCCTCCCTGGCTTCATCTCCCTGGCCTGGCAGGCATTTGCAGGGAGGGGGAAAAAAGCGTTCCTCGAGGATTTAGCTGCTGCTCTAGATCACCTTCACAGAAGATAACTCTGGTTGTTTGCAGAGATACCTCTATGAATATTTGTACAGAGAAGACTTAGCGGAATATTTGCTGAGGGCAGTAACTCCTGATGAGAAACTCACAGGCCTGGTGCTAGCAGAGCAGTGTGGCAGGGGAAGAGACCTTAGCGATCGTCCTCAAAAAACTGAACTGCCACAGTTAGCCGCCGAGGTTGCTGAGCTGTTTGCGAGGGTGCTGGTACAGAAACGCTGCCTGGCTGGAGGGAGCTGCTAGGCCTCTCTGCCAGCCGAAATCCGTCCGGCACCCCGTTCCTGTGCCGTGCCATGGCCTGGGCCTCGGCCGCCGAGCACGGGGAAAAACGTGCGGGGGACGCTTTTTCCCAAAACACAGTCATGGCGGGGGGGAGAGGGATTTGGGGTGGTGCCCATCTGTCCTGTAATTGCCTCTTAGAGCCCTCATGCTGACTTGTTGGTCTTGAAATGCCAGTTCAAATTCTCAAAGGGTTCCAACCACTGACCATTACCCTACGCACTGGGCTGCAGCGTCAGGCGAGATGTGGGTAAGGGGCCAGAGAGCACTGCGGGCATTTCTTAGTAAGTCAGGCAAACCCTAACACGTTCTGGGGGAAGAGAGCGTTTGTATGCATTTCTGCACTAGGGATTTACTGCTTGATGAGCATGTCTAAGGCTGAAGGCCAAAAAAAGGAGTTAAGAAGCTTGTCCATTTGCTGAAGCTGACACGGGGGCATCAGTACGAAAACCTGGTGCTGAAAGATGCTGAAGAGCAGACTTGCAGTAAGCCTTGATATTTTTCCCAGGAGAAAGACATTGTAAAGTCATTAATCAAGAACTAGAGAAAAGGAACATTGCTGTCCTTTTCCTTCCCAAAAATAAAACAACGAAAACAAACCCTTCTGTTGCTGGTATTGGCAACCATCCGGCCACCACCCCTGTTGATGGTTGCAAGAACGTAGCATTGTCATGATAAAGAGCCCTTGTGTTGCAAGGGGGGCTGGCCTGGGCACAGGGACAGTTCTGATAAATTTCTGAACAAAAACCCACTGCAGGCAAAAGAGGGATTTCATTGCTGTCGTCGTTTACCCGAGATGAGATAATGATCCTGCAATTTATGTCAGTGTCAGAGTCCAAATAATTGAGATGCTTAGAAAGAAGGGGAGCTTAGGGCTGTACATAGAGGGGAATTATGTCACCGCAAAGATAGCGATGGATCCTTTTGAGAAGAAATTGAGTCCGTGTTTGCCTGGAGGAAACACGGGGGATATGTTTGGAGAGCCGTTTCCTTGGTTTGCCTGGTGCTATCGGTGGGTGCTGAGCTCTGATGCTGGGTATGCACGGTACCAAGTGGGTTAGCTCCAGCATGGCGGTGCTCTGGCATTTGGCAATGAGGTGACAAGTGTGCTTGTAGGGGCATTATGCAGGATTATCCTGGTCAAATGCCTCGTAGCTTTATGATCTCTGCTTTGCATTCATTTATGTGGTGTAGTCAATCACATGAAGTGAACGATGCGGCATGCTGTGGTTGGGGCACTTGAGGTCTCTTTGGTGACTTCCTGGGTGAGGTTGCTGTCATTTGGGGCTCCTAAATTCCCACAGAAATCACGTGCAATGTGAGTTGTGTCAGTAAGTGCAGCTGAGGAAGGTACCTGCCCCACAGAGGAATGCGAGTGTGGTACTTCTGCTCCAGGGCACTTTCATGTTGCAGTAGCTCCTGCTTCTCGCAGCTACTTTAATGCTGCTCTTGAAAATGTCTCTCACTGGTTCACCTGATGCTACACCTAAGTTAGGGGTTACTGGGTTAGGTCAGGGATCACTCTAGCATGTAATGCCCACTTTTGAGGCAGAATACATTTTCTTCAAAAGGAACTGGAGTAGAAGAGGAAGAGGAGCACGTAATACCTGGTGGATCCCATAGTTTGTGGCTTTATGAATAGAGAACATAATTCAATGCCAATGTATTTGTGGTGTTCTGGGCAAAATGGCTTGTGTGATGTAGTGGTTTCTTTGTCTATTAACTGGACAGGATGCCTTCAGCACTGAGAAAACTGGCATGAAAGCAGTGAAGGGTCCCAGAAACCCTGACCTGTTGTAGGCATGTCAAATTTGCTTTTACTCTCTGTCTCTTTCCAATACAATGTTGAAGAAGTCTTGGGCTGTTGTATTCAACCTTAAAGGATTCAGTGGCCTTAGTTTAGGTGATTTAAATTTGCTGTGACTTAATTTAAGTCTGGTTGACAGTGAAGTCCTCTCTGAACTAGTCCAAATCTGTTGAAGAGCCTTTGGAGAAAATAGGATCCACTGCAAATCTTGCCACTGGAGCTGGCTAGGAAAAAGTAATTCACGTTGAGTAATGTACTCATGTGGAGGTTTTGGTTCTAGTGTCATTTGGGCAGAAAAAAATGAAAGCTTGGAATTTGCTGCCAATTGTTGCCTTGGAAGTCCTGGTAAGTCCTTTCCTCCACAGCACTGCACTGCTGCTGTTGGGCAGGGGGAGCTGGGATGGACCAGAAACCATTAGTGGGGTCGTGAAAATGGATTATGTCTATATAGTGTTCAGATTATACTTGTGTGTCCCCATATAATGAAAATACATGAAAATGTAGTGTTCAGTTGAACTCCATTTTGCTGCCTGGGGAAAGAAGGAAGGGGTTAAAGAACATGCATTCTCTTGATGTACTGCACTGTTGAATGATGCTAATGTACCGTAGTGGTCATCAGAAACAGAAATTTATGTGGCCTAGGAGTAGTGCAACCTGATTATGAAAGTATTCTGCATAATTTGTGTGGGTATGGGAAGGAGGAGAGAAATTGTGAAATGAATTGTAACTCTTTATACTTGTTTCTTTCAGTTGAAAAAGTCTGTCTTCTTATGGATGTGGGTCTTTGTGTGCATTAAACTGACACTTTTTTCCCCTTATACCAAAATGCACACAATTGTTTTTCTTCTTCTAGTGATTTGAGGACAGAAAGCAGAAAAAGAGTTTTTGTTCCTCCTAAGATACTATGTCTGCCTGGTATTCTCATTTGCAATAAGGCTCCTTTCATGCTATTCCAGCACTCAAAAGGGACCTTAACTTGCTATCCTATTAAGAACCTCTTGTGCTGCCAGAAGAATGTAAAGAGGCTGTAGACATTTGGGGCTCAACTCTCATCTGCAGTACAATGAAGAAAAGGAAATAATACATTCTTGGCTCTCGTGAATTTAGCAGAGCCAAAAGGTTATCAGCTGACAGAGTAGATGAGTTGTAATTATGATAACTAATGTTACTGGAAGCCTTTAAAAAGCAATTGAATTAATTATGTTTGATCTTGGTGAGAATCTGTGGCTGTTGGGATGGTTTCTGATCTGGATCTATTATCTGGGATGCAGTGTGGTGTAAGTGGGGGAAAAATAATGTGTGTGAATTGTGTGGGACTCATCTCTTTATCTGCTTTGTTTCTGTATTGTGGCATACGTAATAAAGAATTTTTTTTTTTCCCCTTTCTTTTTATTCTTCTCCTTTCTGGATGGATGAATTGAACTCAGCTACAGTTTGGAGTCTGCAAGTTATCACAAAAGCCTTTTTTGAAAGTCTGGCAAATTGTAAAATCTAATTCCAGTAAGAATTAGTGCATGGTATAGAGTTTGCCCCTTCTGTGTAAGTTTGATATAGCTAAGAGTTATAAAACCTATTTTTCAGACTGTTATTTTTAGACATAAGTATTCGATTAATGCACAGAACAGAAACAAAAGAGAATTTCTGGCTAAATTACTATTTTTTAACTAAGGCATCCTTTGACTGTCTTAATCAAGGGGGACAAGATAAAGTCTTTAGACATTTTTTTTCTACCCTCTTCTGTAGGACTTGGAATGATGAGAGTACAGCTGAGGAGTGGGTGGGTCAGCCAGATCACATCTTCCAGAGTCATCCAGCTCGTTACAAATAATCATCTCCTGTTTATTTAAATATCGGTAGCATAAATAGGTAACCTGCTGCTCTACTATTCCGGTGCAAAAATAGCGCTCTCCACTTTTTGCAAAGTAAGAGCAAGCAGGTTTAATTAAATCTCAGTAATGAAGGGTGGTATATTAATACAAGGTGAGTGGATTTTTCTTTGCTAAAAATTTATCAAAAGCTGATTCAATGATTATAATTTGTCTTTTTTTCATAATAAGCAGAACTAGTTGAACAAGTCCTCTCAGCTTTAAGTAGTTTCTTAAAGTCCTATTTCAAATTTCCTTCTGTAGAATAAACAACTAAATTAAATATGAATAACCACATAATTAATTTTGAAAGAGATGATTTATTTTAAATTCCTGTTCAAGTAAGAATATATATGCAAGAGAGACTACTTTTAAAATTACATCCTCAAGGAAAATATATTTATCTAATGTAAAGCTAAGTGAAATAATGGTGCAAAATATCACCTTGGCCTTGAGTTGTTTGGTTTTTAATCTCTGAAGTGAGAAGATTTGCCTCTTGACAATGGCTGAAAAATGTGAACAAAACTGCATCTGATCTAACATTTTTTTTTTTTTCCTTCATGCATATTCCTGTCTCCCAGACTCTCTGTGTTTAGCGTAAAACAATCCTGTCTGTTCCCAAACTTATTTAGCTTTGAGCTGATGTTTGTATTGTGCTTGACCTGGTCATCAGCTGTGGAAGATGTTGATGGCCATCTTTAGCCTTGTTTAGCTTCCCTATTTAGCTGGGTTATCATGTCATAAGCTCTCATGATGGTCTTTTGGTGCTTCTGTCAGAATTTGAGGGATTCTGGAAGTATAGGCTGGTTGCCTTTCCGTCGGCCCCCTTGCAACTATTCATACAGAAACTCATGCTGACATGAATTTTTCAGGTCTGTCTTTGGAATGTTGGGTAAATAATGTGGAAGCGGTAGTCAAAGGGAGCTTTATGCTCAATCTACAAGGAAAATTTTGGGGTTCCTGCTTTACTCTAGGCAGCTAAATGACAAGGGATAAAAGTGTCCTGAGCTGACCAACATCACTTGCTTTTTCTTGGGTTTGTTTTTTTTTTTTTCTTTCCTGTCTTAGTGGTACTTTGTTGAATTCTCAGAAAAATTTGTAGAACATGGCCTTGCATTTCCATGCCAGGGCAGAGCGTTAGTGCAGTGAGCTAAGCATGGTTGTGGTTATGTCGCTACAGAAGAGAGTGTTCTTATGGCAGTTACTCAAGAATATCTTTGAATATTTATGTGGTGAACTAACACCATAGTGTAGAAGAAAGTTTGGCAGAAAATCTTTCAGGATTTTGCAACCTGCTCCATGCAAAGTTAGTGGTTTCTTTGCAAAAGCGCATATTAAAAAAAAAAAAAACACATATAAAATGTGCTGAATAAGGATGTTGAGAGTTGAATCTGGCAATGTGCGATTCTGCAAAGGCGTCTTGTGTTAGGGATTGTCGTTTATTCGATCAGACCTTTATTTAAAAAAACTACTTATACAGGGGAAAAACTTGGTACCTCCTCCAGTGGATATCTACGTTTCACTGAAATTCAAGTAGTTGTATTTTGTAGACCTTATTAAAGGTTTTCCATAAATTGCAAGTGGACCTGCACTTTGACAAATAGCTTGGTCTGCTCTGAGTTATTGGCATTAATATGCTGGAGAAGCAAAGGTGGTTACTTTCCAGCTGAAGTGAAATTCTTCATTTCATGGAGAGATTTTAAGAGCTCTCGCTTCCTTTCCTTAATTTTTCCGAGCTGACTTTCCTCTTAGAATGGCCTTGTTCTTCTGTGGCAACCTGCCCGGGAGGAGGGGGAGCCAGCGTTGGGGATGAGGAATAATTCACTCTGAAGAACAAAGTTTGACGAGGCTAGAAGAGTGATAGAGATCGTAAAAGTCAGGACAACAGGGCTGGTTGTTAGAAATGACTTGATTTACAGCGGCCGTGGTGTTGCCAGGTGGAATGCTCCAATTGGGTAAGGGCAGGGTAATTCCAGCTTAGCACTCACCTTGGCTCCTCTGTGTGTGGGTCACACCTGACTCACTGCTCCACTTCACCCACCGCAGGATGCGTGGCAGGTAACCCATGGGCGCAGCAATGGGCTCCATGAAATGCCAGCTGTGCTACGTAAGGTTGAGGGGGAAATTATCTGTGTGGATATTTTCAGGTGGGAAGGTAGGGCTAAGCTTAACCACCTGTAGGTAATTAAAATTCATGACAGAAGGTCAGGATATTGTGCTCTCTGCCAGTCATTTCTTCATTAACCAGACCTATGCCAATATAACATGGTCTGTTAAAATTTAACCCCAAGAGTTGACTTCTCAGCAAGCTTTGTAGCACATGAGGATCAGTGTTGATGCATAAAAATGGGGAGTAGGTGGAAATGCTTGAAATGCCCTAGAAGGCTCTTCCAACTTAATATAAAAACATAANCCCCGCCAGTTCCTACACATAACATATGAAGTGTTTAGTAAGCTGTTGTGTCTAGCAGGTATTGGGTGATGGAACTGGCTGGTAGAAGCGGTGTGCTTGTGGTGTGTTTAAAATTCCTGCTGATGAATTTGGATCCACTTTATTATTTAAGAATCACCTTGATTTTGTTTTGTAGTTAAATCTAATCTAGGTACTGAATTTTAGTACAGCTATTTTTTTTTTCTTGTGTGGTGTTCTTCCATCCCTCTACTACTTTGTCCTTCCCTCCCTTGTTATTTCTGCTGAGAAGATGGTAAGAGTGAAGAAGCAGCTGTAACTTTCCATGTGTTTAGTTTTCCTGAACTTGGTTCCCAGTTGGTGGAATTTCTTGGACCACTGAATCGCTTTAAAAACCTCCTTATTGCAGTTACGTGCAATCTGTCAGTAGAGCTGACTGCTTGCAACGGTTCATCTCTCCTGTTACCAGTCTGAGTGCTGTGTCTTGGGTTCCTTCAGTGAATGATCCTGTATGTTTCAAAAGTTAGTTTGAAAAACATAGTCAAGAGAAATGTTAAACATCAGAGCTGCCTTATCAAACAGATCCTTTATGCTATTACGGGAGGGTGTACCTTAGGATGCACAGCCAGCTGAAATTTGAAGTGCTAAATTATGCTATGATTATAACTTTGGGTCACCATATCACAATGGTAGCTATCGATTTTTAGGGAATTGTTTTCTCTGCAGATGAGGCTGTTTATACTGCAGAATAGTGGTTTTTTCCTTCTCTCTTAATCAGAAGCAAAAACTGTAAAATTGGTGTCATCTTTGCCTCTCTTCTGCGCTATTGATTGTCACAGACCCTGGGGTTGACAGATACATGTAACATTCAGGTTATAGATAACTCAGATGTGTGCCTTTGTGGGGCAAGTATCAAGAGCATCCAGGAAGATCAGCCTTGATCTCTAGCCCCATAGCCTACTCTTCTTCAAGAAAGCAAACAAATCGTAAAAGAAAAAAACCAAAAAAGCTTACCCTGACTTCCCGCTCTTTTCTCTGTTTTCTCACTGCAGATGTGGACTAACGCCTTCAAAGCTGAAAGAAGGTAGAGCTTTCAAAGATTAGTATGTTCCTATAACTTGTTTTTTGTTATAACTAGTAACTGGGTAGGTAGGTGTCACCCGTGACTAACTTTGCGAGAAAGGCAACAAGATTTCTGCTAAGCAGCAGAAACAGCTCAAATAAAATACTGAGTACTACGTACATTAGTCTGGGATAAGCAAGGTGATGGGTTGTACCCACTGAAGTTATTGTAAGGGTCGGGGAATGGAGATGAGAGAGTTCCAGGGAAGAAAAGGCTGTTTCTGAAAAAAACATGTTTCATGAGTTTCAGCCCTCAGGGAAAAACATATTTTAAGGAATTCTCCTGTTCCTGCCCCTCCCCCTCATAAACTGAGTGGTAAAGTAAATAGAAATGTAATTATGCACCTCTAGCTTGGGTGTTTCTTCCTGATGTACGAAAGCACAGCCACAAAATAAGGCAGTGTTTTTTAAGTGAACAGGATGCAATGGGATTGGGGTTTTGTTATCTTCGTTGTGTACCCTTAAAGCTAAGAGAGACAGAGTTATATGTAGATGTATATGCCTGTGCACGCATATATATACACCTAGACCTATATATTTTCCCTTCTGGGATTTCCATTTGGAAATGGTGAAATTCCTGAGAAATTATGCAGCCCTTTCAACTTGAGAATAATTATACAGCGGTGTGCGAATCTGAGATTTAGAAGTCTGTCTTTAATGAAGTGTTTCCAGTTGGTTGCTTGGGAGGATGGCAAATCCTCAGTTTGTACTAAAGCACGTGTCTGTGTTTCTTCCATCATCTGCTGGGGTGGGAGTTCTTGCAACCTGCCCCTCACTCCCTGCCCCATACCGGCTTGTGGCAGAGGCAGCTTGTCCACCTCCAGCTCGAGTTGTCCCCAGCTAGCAAGGGTGACTTGGAGGCAGCCAGCAGCAAGCGCATGTGTGCATGCTCAGGAGCGTATCATTGACACGGCTGGACCACCCTTAGGGGATGGATTTACCTCCTCGTCACGTCCAGAATGTGCGGGGGGCTCCTGGGTGGTGGGGATGTAGGAGACATGACTGTTGAAAGTCTTGAATGATAATGATTAGTAGAAACGTGGTGATTTGTAACTTTTTTTTTAAACTATCTGAAATTTGGTATAAGAATTGTACGCTGCCCTAACGTCCTTTGATTTCTTTTTTTTTTTCATTTTCTTTTTTTTTCCCCCCAGAACTTACCTTTGGAGTTGAATCGTAGTTCTCTAGGTTGTCACTGGAATGTTTTCCTCCAGAATGAAAGAATGCCTTGTGGAAAAGAAGTATTCTTGCTTATTCACTTATTTTTAAAAAACAATGCCGTAACTGAGCTAAAGGTAAATCTTCTGAGTCATCTAGAAAAAGGCTCATAAGAGGGGGAGAGAGATTCAGAAGTGGCAGACAGAGGATGTTCTTGCTGCTGAATGCTAGCTTCATGTGGTCAGAGACTTCATGTAGTAGGTACAGACAAGAAAGAGTGCATCTCGGGCAAACAACTGAGGGAATTCAGATATCCAGTTTCAGTGGAATAATATTTATTTCCACTTCTTTCCTGCTTGCCCTCCACCCCCAACCCACCTCCTTTTCCTGGCCAGCTCTGATATCTCAAATGAAAAGCAATCTCAAACACTTGTCATAACTATTTATGGGTGTTGAGTTCGGTTACTCTGCATGCTTGGTAAGGTTAATTCCCAAGGTTTCTTATGAGTGTCTTCATTTTCTGACATCCATCAGTTTCTGTTATATGTGCAATGTCCGGACATTGGCATCTGGACTCTGGAGATGCAGGTAGATTCACCACTTCCTTCCAACTCTGCTGAAGAAAAGCTGGTAATTGTTTTTCTACTTGGTGACTACGTCTCATCTGGTGGTCAGGGTCTGAATTTGGAAATTCCTAGCTATGTTTTCCTGTCCTTCTGCATGTTTCTGTCTCCTTCCTTGTCTGTGTACTTTCTTACTTGTGTATATGAGTGTGAAAGTTGTGTTTGAATTGCTCGACTGAATGAGCAGGGATAGTGGTGATTTCATGAACTTGCTGGAAAATCTTAGTTTCACTCTCAGCGAGAGGTCCCCACCCAGCTGGGGAGGCTTGCGCAGTACTGTGCTGGTGGCTGTGTTGGACTTGCTCCTGTGAGCTTGGCTTTGTTGGAATCAAAACTTAACTCAGCCATTAAGCAACACATATATGGCTTCCTTATGGTTTCTGTTTGTACTGTGTTGCAAGTTGACCACTATGTGCCCAGCTTTTTTGACAAGAGATATTTGCTTTATGATTTTTTTTTCCTTTCATTTCCTGCATGCATTGTTCACAAATCCTATTCAAAGGTCTGGCAATAACTTGTTAATGCAAACATGAGAGACACAGTTGTTCTAGTGTGCCTAGCTTCCACTTTTGTAATGAATTTTATATATAGACACAAGGGATGTGTATATGTGGTGATCCATCCCTCCCGCTCCTTCCTTGTCTATCATTTGCTGCTATTTGCGTTGTTCCAGTGCCAGAAAGGGAGGAGAGACTGACTCTAGAGGGCTAAACTCTCTGCAGAGCTTAGTTGGAAGGTACTAGGATATTACAGTGATGCTGTCTAGGAAGGTCTTTGGATGAAGGGGATCTAGGCAATGCATGTTTTCTAACCTGTGTTATGTTAAAAGACACTTGGCTTACTCCAGAATAACTTTGTTCAGGCAGACAGTGCTGAAACACTTCTGCTGCATTTTGGTGAAATGGTTGTGGGTGAGGTAGTTATTTTGTACTTGCAACGTTTACCAAGCCTTTCTAAGGTTATCCTGATGTGTGCTATGTGTGGTTTTTTTTTTTTTTTTTTTTTTTCCTAGGATGATACAGCATTCTTTAGAGTGGAATTTAATATCTGTTAAATTTTTTTACTGATAGTGAAGAAAGCCTGTTGCAGCTGGCTGTGATTATAGACTACTGCCAGCATGCTGGAATGGGAACTTCTGGAGTAGAGCAAGTTGAAGCAAATGAAATGGAAACTTCCTTATTTTTATAGTGGTGTTAGCCATGAAGCTTAATTATAAAGTTTGACCTTTTTCCGTTCAGAAAGAAGTCTGGCTGAAGCTGTGAAACTTCTGATTCCTGCAGGAGCCCTGTATAATTTCTGCAAGTGGTGGGCTGGATTGGAAGCCCTCACTGTCTCCTCCATTTCCACCTCCCAAGCCCTGCATGGCTTTGGGATTGCTGCTGCTGCTTGAACCTTTCTGCCTTCTATCTTCCCAAATCATAAAAAATCTCATGGCTCTCCTGTTCTGTAACAGAAGATGGGATTTAGGGGAGGGGAAAACATACAAACAAGCTCTGTGATCTGCTCACTGCGTCCCTGATCCATCCTTGGGTCTTGAGGGACGGGTGGGCCATGGGATGGGTCGTGGCCAGATGCTGTGGCTCAGAAGTGAGACATGAGGACGTCCTGGTTGGAGCAGCGGTTTTAGTTTGGGAGTAGGCTGTTGAGACTGGTTTTCTGAAGCAGTGGAACAAATGGCAAACCAACTCCTTCATTAGAGTGCTCTTGGTGTTTTTGTGTGGAACTGTCTGTCGAGGGTGTGGGGAGTCAAATGAATTGTCGTGATGGTAACTGAGAGGAGCTCCGGCTGTTCCTGTAGTAGTCACAAAGTTCTTGCTGTCTACAGGTGGACGCGCATCCTTGTACTGTCCTCCTCCTCCTCTGCCAAATACTGAAATACAGAGTTTGAACTGTGTTGGAGCAATTCCACCTGGTTCTCAGGGGAGGCAGCGAGGGCTGGGACAAGCCCCAGGCACTTCTCCGGGCTTGTTTGTCAGACAGAGCTGGCAAAACTCTCTGTAGCTGAGCTGGGCTTAGCCAGAAACCTTGTGTTGGGGGTGGCTGAGTCATGGTGTCGCTGGCTGCTGAAATGCCATTGTAGGGACACGTACAAGTTAGATCTATTGTGACAATGTTCTTGCCCCTTGTGTTTGCCAGTGCCTGCTTTTGTGTGCTGGTGGGAGCAGTTCAGTAGTCGTACCTGGTGCTGATCCTGGGCATGTCCTGTTCTCTGCTGCTTCTCTGTCCCAGCTGCCTGATCTTGCACGCGAGAGACAAAACGAGGGCGTGCAATATTTATTTTCACTGTTGGTAGGGATTTCTGGTCACTTCACTGGGATTGTGCTGGGATGCAATGAACTGGCCGGCCTCATGGAGGGTCAAAAAACTGATTAACAGCTGTATAGCTCAGGGGTAGAATGAGGCAAAGATGATGGAGTGGAATTATGGTGGAATGGGAAGTACAAGATGGTTACTGTGACAGCACCTGATGATCATGTGGGAGTGAGAACACTGAATGAACTGTCTTGAGATTTGCTTTGAGAGCTGATTATTTGGTTTTTTTTCTGAACAGTAGCGAGGTTCTTGTGTGCAGGAGGAGTAATTGAGTATATGGAGGCAAGTGGGGAGAAAGATAGGTGGTGGAAAACAGCGGGTCTGGGGGCAGTTAGTTGGATGTAAAGGATTTAGGGTTAAAGCAGATTTCTAAAAACTGTTGGGTAATGTAGCTTCTTGACTCTCTGTGGTCATTTGGCTGCATCTGCCTTAGAGCTACTTTTCAATGACCCAGGGCCTCGCATACGCTCAGTAGTGCAAGTTTTACCAAAGAAAAGTAGTCGTTGGGTTTTTTTTTCTATGTTATTAAGTAACATTGCAAACAATTTAATTGCATCAATATGATGTTCTGTTTCTGAACCTTGCCACCCTTCTCTTAAACTGCCTTACTTATCTTGCAATCTAAGCTGTAAAGGTCTTTATTGTGGGGATCCCTTTTTTTTTTTCCTAACATGTTTATGAAGATAATATGTAATGGGGGGTTGACATTTTTCTGTGGCTGACCTGAAGTACTTTTGTGATTAGAAAGTGATTTTTTGAGACAAACTTTGTTATAGAGAGTGGAATGTGTCAGAGCACAAAGTTGTTTGATTTTTAAAAATCAAAGCACCTACAAGCAGATTAAAGAAAACAAACAAACTAAAAGGATTAATTCTGTCATCATGGTACAAAATTTAAAAAAGAAGCAGAGCAGCAATGAAGTTTTATAATGCTTCATTCATACAGTTAAAATGAGGGAACTGTGCATAAATAATAGAAAAGTTTATATGACAGTGTAACTGTCTGTGGGAATACTACAGTTAGATATTAAATTATTGGTAATGATCACAGTCTGACACCTGGTTGAATACTGGTATTATAGAGAACTGCTCAAGTCTAGGGCAAGCTGAAGGCAGAGTAACAAAAGAGCCTTGGAGGGTTGCACACTTGTGTGTTTGAGTGAACGACCACTGCCATACAGCTTGTTTCTGTGTTTTGTTGTTCTCCTCCTCTTCCTTTACTTGTATTGGAGTTTTACCAACCTATAAAGACTTCTTAATAAGCACACCTCTAAACAAGCTTAATACAACTTGCCTCAGTATTAGCGTTGTGAAGTTAAATTGGCTTTTGCCTGTATGTGTTGACAGGCCTGCAGAGAGAAACGAGGCACGCTTCTTGGTAGCACCCTGTTGCTGCTCGAATATGAGAAGTTAAGCTAGTAAGAAAGTAACCCTGTGAGGAAACCTACTCAGTGCTTGTTAGCAGCAACAAAAGTGAGTAGGATAGTAGGAAAGACAAGACAAAGTATGGAACAAACCGACAAACATGGTGTGCCATTCAGAGCGCTTTGCTTCGCGTGCTAGGGAGATTGTGGGGTTATAAAAGCCCAACTGCTGAATGGAGTGAGGGTCCCGAACACACAGGATGGTGTGTCGTGTTTCAGAATCTCAATCTATCTACTTTGGTGTAAAAACTTTTCTTCAAAGTTACTTATATTACATGCTCATGTACTCATAATTGTGGGTGTATTCACTATATACATATTTTTAAAATACATGAAAACCGTCATTGTTTAGTCAAACAGGAGGGGTAAGACACTTAAGAATTTGCAGGCTTCAGCTTTAAAATGTTTTTGTCAAAGAAATGTGAAATTTTATTGAGCCTGTCGTAAGGCTGTTGCAGTGTTAGATGGTTTCATAACTGATAGTATGAAACGGGTGGGGATGAATAGCAGACAAGCTGCTGCTGAGACCATGGATGAGACTGTGCGTCTGCTCACACTTCAAGCTTAAGGTGTGATGCTTTGGTAAGGTGACCGATAACGTTGTTAGTATAGTGTGTTCATCTGTGTTTAACTGTCAAATTGCTTTAAAATCAGCTAGTAAACATGTGTATCGTTGCCATTAAATATTTATGCAGGAATGCTGTGCTGCACGTGTTACATCATAGTAATTGCGAAGCAGGAATTGTTTTGTGGCTGCATTTTTCTGGCTTGGGACTGTGTGTGATTTGCCAGTCAGTCTTGCACAGGAAGATGTCTTGGAACCTACTGTACCTGTGGTCTCTATCTCAGCCTTCACAGGATTTAAGTTTTACATTCAACTAACAGTTAAGTTGGTGACAAAAGCCATGCTGGCAGTGGCAGCAATAGCAGAGTTCATCGTTGTACCATAGTACTTTGAGAGGTACAGATGGAGTTTTTGAGATGGGTACTGTGTAATTGCAGGCTGACTTCTGTACAGTGTATGCTGGCTTTGCTTAGAAGGTTTCTGGGAGTGTTATTATAATATCTTAGTGGGTGGTGGCATTTAAAGAATTAAAGAATGCAATCCTTCTGTCCGGCGGAGCTTTGGTAATTACTCCTCCACACACTTGAGCTTAAATCACTGAGCCCAGTGTTTTCCATTTGACCTGGCAGAAGCCTGCAGAGGATATGCACAGAAAGCTCGCTGAAAACTTCTTGAAAACAAGTGAGGGTGTAAACACGTAACCTTTTGCTGGCTTGCAAAATTGAATTAAGTTACTGCCCCTCAGCTGCTTGCTGCTGCCTAGTTCTCTTGCCACCGCGTCTCCACTGGTGGTATACAGTGGTGGTTTGCGTGAGCTTTCCTTAGCCAGTGTGGAGCTGAGTGGTGTGCCTGCTAACCCAGCTATTACTTAACCTCTTCAGCTGATGTGTGGGCTGGGCTGGTCCCCAGCCCCTGCTGGGGAACCTGGTCAGGTGGCTTGAGATGGTGCGCTTTATTTGGGAAAGGATGTGCACCTATCTTTTCCCTGGTGTTGGAGCTCTGCTTATGAGTGTGTGTGTACGTTGCTTTTAGAGAGGCTTAGGGCTTTTTTGTGTGTGTGTTTAGCTGTGTGGGTCTCTTCTCCCTCTAGGTAATGGTTCCGTTGTGCCATGTGCTTTGTCTCTTTTCCACACTCTTCTCCATCCCTAGTCCCTGGATACGCAGAAATGCTGTGCTAAACTGAAGAGCCCTCCCTCTGAGAGCTTTAATTCTGCTTCTGTGGCCCTAAGAAAGCAGGTTGATGCTGTTTGTTGCTTTGCTCTTTGTTCTTATCTGATTCCCATTGCTAGTTGGCAGTGCAGTGCGGTGACTCTGTTGCCATAGCTGCTGTGTGATGGTCCTCTGTAAACTGACCTCAGCCTCAGACTAGTTTAATAATCAGTTATTTTGCAGGTTCCAGTAGGTTCAATATTTAACAAAGGACATGATTTTACCTCGCCCTTTTTCTTGCTGTGCTAATTGGTGAGGGAGGGGAGGAAGAAGACCATTAATTTTAACAATAGTTTTAATGATGCACTTCTAGGAGCTGACAACTGTGGTGCAAGTATTTATTTATTTATTTATTTAAATACAGTCTTTGTAGGGTGTTATACCTACCAAACAATTGATGTCAGATTATCTGTTGGAATATACTCTCTTGCCTTGTTGCAGTCTTGGCAACCTTAAACAGACACACAGTGATTTGCAATTTGTAGCTGTTAAAAGGATATGAGTAAAGGTTGTGAAGTGTTGTATAAGCTTTTAGCAGTGAGTGCAGCTTAACCATTGGGACAAAATTAACAAGAGGTGTAGTAAGTCTGCAGTTAGCTGGAGGCTTTAGAGAGGATTGAGCTGGAGGGTATAGTTTTTGTGGGGAGTGGGTTGGGTGTCTTTTTTTTCTTCTGGTAAAGGGGTCTGTCGTGAAAGTAAAGCCTCGTACTGTGGCAGCAGAGTAGGTAATTTTAAGATGGGTTTCCTGTAGCTTGAAAAATTTTGAGGCATGGCTGTGGCATTGTGCAGGACAAGGAATGGTGCAGCACCTGCTCTCATCAGGCTGGGCAGCGCGTGGTCCGCAGGGGCTGCGGGTGCTGGTCTGGGACCCTGGGCTGGGTGCGTGTACCCGGGCTCTCTGCTGTGTTTCTGTGCCAGGTCCTGCACACCCAGCGCAGCCTTCCAATGCTGAGCTGAGTAGATGTGTTTTGGGTTTGGGGTTTTTTTGGGTTTTGTTTTTTTTTTTGACTCTAACAGCAATGGTATTTTGGAAAGAGGGATGCTTACTTGGGGTCCTTGGCAGGAGACAGGTTTATCCTCTGGGGAGTGGAGAGTTTAACCAGAGATGCATTTGTGTTGGAGGCATGACTCTGTCCTCTCTGTAATTGCTGTACTTATTCTTAAAAGACTAACTCCAGGCAGCAGAAATGAGTTGAACTTCTCGTGTATATTTGTCAAAATGTCGTAACGGGCAAGAAGCTGCTAGCAGGAAGGTTCTCCCTAAGCTGGCTGCAGTCAGCTATATAGCCATAGGGAACAGACTCTTTTTTTTCTTTTTCTTCTTACTTTCAGGGTGCCTCTGATAGTTTCTTACTGACTTGTAGCTTTCTGGACTAGGAAAAGACAGCCTGTTTAGCTTAGGGAGCTCTCTACAGTACTCCTGGTGTTCAAGGAAGGAATGGGAGACTTGGGGCTCCTAATGCAGGCTTTGTGCAGATCCCTCTTTCCCTGGTGAGCAAACCTCCCCATCGCCAGCATGGTGACTGTGGGAAGTCCAAAGGACTTCATTAACAGTTCCTGCAGAAGGCAGAGCAGCTCTGCACAATGCTGTGTCCCTTCTCTGCTCTCTGTGGCTTTTTGTTTTGGAAAAGGATGAATAAAATACACTGTTTCAAATGGGAAAGGAAGTAGGCTGTCTGGGTGGGAGAAATTTGATGCTAATTTTAAAAAGACTGGTAATACATATGTATACTTGTGACAGCTCAGTGGCAGTACACAAACAGTGTGCTCTGAGTGGTACGGCTGAAAAGTTAATATCTTGGAGGGTGCTATCTGATCACCCATGCATTGTCACAGGTCATTAAAAAAAGAACTAGCTTCTAGATGTTTGAAGCTGCAGTTGTTGGTGGCACTCTGCTAACTACTAATGCCTCAGTCATCGCTCTGACTGTGCCGCTGTTGAAATGTGCCTGTGATAAATTTCACTGTGATTTATCTCCCCTCCCTGTCCCTCAGTGGTAGGAAATGAGGGTCTTGGCTTTGAGGACGAAGGCCATGGTTGCAGCGCGAGGTGGTAGAGGCATCCTCAGCGAATGCCTGAAGGCTTTGGCAAGCAGAGAGCTGTGTGCTTGGCTCCAGAGCTGCTCTCCAGGCTTCTTCGTGCCCTGTCCTTCCCATCCGCCCAGCCTGAGGCAAAGTCCAACACCCTCGGTTGCCTTAGAAAGGTCTGTTGCTTATATCTGGTCTGCATATATATATGTAGCGCATGTGTGTGTCTATATATGTGTGTATAGGAAGTGGGTGGCATGGTTGCATCTGGAGCTTTTAGCCCCTCCTTCCTTTTAGTCCCTACCACCATTTTGTGGTACCTAAAGTTAGAAGGTGGTTAGTACTTTGCTGCTGTAGCTGGTGGACAGGGAGGAGGAGACTCCTTCCACGCAGGAGCTGTCTCCTGTGGGGCTCTGAGTATCTGATATATTGACATACAGGCTTTGCAGTGCTCTGGGTTGTTCTTCTGGTGTTAATGGGACCGTTCTTCTTCTTTATTAGTGTGTATCCTGGCCAGAGTTTGTTAGCAGAAATATGTTTAACTAACAAGCCAGAATGGATACCTATGGAAGTGTGCCCAAAATTAAACAACCTACATAACTGCAATTAAGAATGAAATCCTATAGGTTTCCCATTCCTCCCATCTACATGTTCTAGTTTGAAAAGAATGTGTCAGAAGACACTTTCCAAGGAAAAAATCCCTGTGCAATTTAGAAGGAAGCTTTCAGATGTTTCTGTTCTTGGTTGCCCAAACTGATGTTTACAAAATGAGTAATAGGAAAAGGTGCAAGTAAATTGTCATATTCATACGCTTGCCTAAGCCATTGCTCCCCAGGCTTTGGATTGTGTCCTGGCATGCGGCGGGCAGGGGAGCGAGATGTGTTTTGGAGGCAGTGCCTCTTCCTGCAGCAGTTCCCGATGCTGCAGAGAGTGCCGAGGGCAGTACTCTGTCCTATGTAGAGTTGCCCACCAGCAGCTCTCACAGCCCCTTCGCCACCGGGCTGAGCCCAGGCTCCCCAGTCTGTCCCACTACAGCAGGGCAATGCCTGCTGCCAGGGTAAGTGGTATTGAGAACTGTAAACCACCAGCATGGCTGCTTGGAGAGGCCAGGGCAGCAGAAGTGATGGTCCCTCTCCCGTACTTGGGCTTGCACGCTGCCACTTGGGGCTCAGCGCAGGGCTCCTGCTGAAATACATGTTATACCCCAGCATACAGGCACACAAGCTTTGAGATGTGCATCTGTTGCAGATTGATCAGGATTTGTTTTATTAAAGGTGCCTGTCAATGGGCAGGAATCTTGTTTCGGGAGGTGTGCTCAGCATCTTAAACGAGAAGCAAAATGCAGAAGGCTCCTACATCTCCTGTGGACCTACTGTCATTCCTCTGGGCTGCTGGAAACAGGTGGCTCAGGATGTTTTGTGAAAGGGGGGTACTGGTTGTGTGTGTCATCGTTGGGTTTCACAGGTACGACTAGAATGTAAACATCACCTTTGGAATAATAATGTGCTCCACAGGTTTTCTCAGTATTTACATTCAAAATAGTCCCTTCAGTATCTATACGAGAGAAAAAGGGATTCCCCCCACCCCCCAAAATAAAAAGAGGAACTTTGGAAAAAGAGTAACTAAAATTGTGGGGATTATTGAAACCATTTGTTATCTACAGTTGCTGCTGTTATTTCTTTGCAGGACGAGTCAGTTGGTTATTTGCAGCAGCCATGGAGTTTTACAAGAATCACGTGTGTCAAGCGCAGCATGGCTGAAGCACTGTGTGCTGGAAGGGTTTGGTGTTGGAGCTGCCTGTGTGAGCACCTGGAGAGTATCTGTGTCTTATCTGTGCTGCAGTGCTCCAACAGCTGCCATACTCAAACCCTGTTCCTTTTCCACAGTAGCAAGGGCAGTTACTCTGCCGCTAATTCCCTTTTCAGGAGGAAGCTTTATGCGGACGTGAACCTGTTGTGTGAAAGTAGATTTCAATAGAGATGCTAAAACCTCTTTGTTATCTATCTGAATTTGCTTTGGGTTTCCTGGAAGTAGGGGTTAAAGTAATGACCAGTTGCCATCAAAATGCAACAGGCACTTGAAACATTACTTTCTATTTAAGTTCCTGTCATTGCCTTTTCAGCATCCTTCTCCTTAGCATTGCCCTCTAAGCTCTCTTGTGTGCTTGCTCAAGCAAGCGTTGTGTGGTCTGCTAATTCAAAACATGTTTGTCAGGCCAGCAAAAAAAAGTCCTGTCATGTTGTTGTGGTGAAATAAAACATCCTGAACAAAATTATGGGGTGTTAATGTCCCACAGCATGAGAGGCGCTTAACTAGAAGCTCATTATAGAAGCGTTATAAAGGGTAGGGCTAGAGAGGGGGCACAGGAACCCTGCAAAAGAGTGTACTGCTCCTCTAGGGAGGAGAAGGCTCTTGGCTTGTGCATGATGGAGAAGGAAAGTGAAGGAGGAACTCTGTATCTACTTGTTCTGCTCCCATAAGAAATCCTCTAGGTTGGTTTTTTTTTTTCTTCCTCCATAAAACAAGTGTTTCTCTGTGGACTTGTCTGGAAGAGTGGAAGTTCAGAGCAGGGTTAACCAGGGCCTGCTTGGAACAAAGCTAGAAGGAGGGAGGCTGTGAAAAAGAAGCCAGTTTCCTCTTCTCAGAGTCAAGGCATTCAAGGCACTTGGAAGGCTCCCAGAAGGCAAAGAAGAAATGGAAACCAATCTCATTCTAGACCGCCTTGCATACAGGGGATTTTTATAATTAAAGGATGTTGCCCTCCGTTCCCATTGTTGTTTGCCTTCTGTGAATTTTATTTTTACTTTGAACCCAGTGCTGACTTCATACGTGCTGGGGCTGTGATAGAGAAGTGATCTTGAGTATTTATGAGCTCAAATGAATGGATACAGTTCTCTGGATTCCCCCCCCC
>VYZV01036195.1:90241-113637 GCA_013401275.1 Pandion haliaetus | reverse complement strand
AAACCCCCCCCCCCCCTTCCTATGTATATTAAACTATTAAATGCACATGCATACTGAGAAAGTGGAAAATATTTTTCCGTTGTCTTGTAGTACCGTCCCTTTTATAAACTGGAGGGGGGGAGTGTTTTGCTGCTGGATGCGGGCCGTGCCCCTCTGCATTGTGTCGGATGGAGTGGTGCCCGTGACTCACTTCTGCCGTATGGAGAAACCATGTTCCCTCTGGCCGGGGAATAATCTGCTGCTGGTTGGCTTTTATGTTTTCACTGAAATGTTCTGACCCTTAACTGGAGGGCTCCATATGCTTCCTGCCCTCCTCCCTGGTGAATAGGGCAGGAATTGGCCGCAGTACGGTCTGCTATGTGACCTAATTTGTGTGGCGTCTGGGTGGAGCGTGCTCTAATCTTTGCTAAGCGAGCGGCTGAGAAAGCGAGTTGCAGTAATTCCCTGGCTGATCCTTCCAGCGGGTAAAAACTGTGCTTGTGCTGCAGGGGAAGGAGATGCCTTGTACTCTGACGCTTCTTACATGCCGAGATTAATTTCTCCCTAAGCGTTGAGAAAAGCAGCGAAGAAGTGGTTCAAGGGTTCTCCGTGGAAATTCGGAAATATGGTGGCTGACTTCTGCGCTGAGCGGGGTGACAGTCGGCAGCTTTCCCCTTGTGTCTGCCCATGTCAAACCTGGCACGCAGCGGTGTGCACTGACAGCTTTCTGAATTATTTGACAGTTAAAAGAGCATTTAGCATCGCCTGCGCAGATGGAAGCAGGATGGTTGTATCAGTCTTGCTAAATTTCCCTACGGTGTGGATTTTGTAGTGCGGTCATGAAATATCTCCTCTTTATTGGGTTAAAATATTGTTCAGGCTTGCTTAACTGTTCTGGGTCTGATTAACTTGAAATTAGAGCCTGAGATTACTAATTTACAGTATATAGATGCGATGTTCAGTTGTATGCCTAGGATGCAAAGAGGGCTGGGCAGATACTGGAACTGTGACCATGTCAGAGATCACGGATTTCCCATTGTTCTGGTAAACTGGCTAGAAGGAGAAGTGCATCAAGTTTTTTACAAGCGAGGCTAACTTCCTAAAGAGATAGCGTGTGATGGCCAGGCAGGTCCTGCCCTTGCTTGTCCCCTCTTGTGCTGGTGACTGGTTCCAGCCCAGCGCTTTTGTGGGGTTGTCCCTGAGCTGTCCCCAAAACCGCCAAGGCTTCAGGACAGCTTGCCCTGGGTTGGAAGAGAGCATCCTGCTGGGCTTCCTGGGCAGGTGAAGTAGACCCTTTAATATCACTTCTTTTTTTTCTCTGCTATACTTTTCCTCTGCTAGAATTGTACAGCTCAATCATTTTAAGCTTTGGAGTATTTTAAAAGGTTCTTAGCTGGTTTAATATCCTGTAACACGAAATATTTTTAAAGCAATTCATAAAATGCTCTGTGTAGACCATTGAAATTAACTTCTGCTCCCAGCTTGGCTATAGTAAAATCAATATTTACTTGGCCTGTGTGACCCAAGTCTTTTTATATGCAAGGAAAACATTTATTTCCACTACTACTTTTAAGGTAGCAAAGAGATAGTGAAGTCGATACTTTCTGGAAGTAGAGCACTAGATCCCCTCTAAGACTACTTTATTGTATGCACAGTCTGTATATAGAGATTTTTGTCAAATTTGTCAGGCACACCCCTTTCTAAAAAGTTAGTTGCTATTTCTGCACTTCTAATGCAGAAAACAAATAAGATTATGACCTTTGTAGTTGCTGAAATAAATACAAACTTCAAATTGAATATTTGAAAATTAATCTATATATTTATTTATCTAAATAGCATCCGTCTTCTCTGATTTTCTATAATGTAGGTCTTTATTTTTTGACAGAGTAATTTGTTACTAATTCTTGTTGTAGTTTTCCTTTCAGTGAGTAAGGTTTAAGCTTCAGCTTGCCGATGACAATTTGAGATTGAAGGTTTTACGCTGGGATTCTTAGCACTGTGTAAAACAAAGGCAGAAAATGCTGTTACCTGCTGCCTCGCCATTATTCCTGTAACTGTTGCCGTGAAATCTCATGCGAGCGTTCCTTATCTAATCTACAAGCAGTAACTCCAGTAGCTTAAAAAAAAGGTTCCAAGTGTGGCTTATACAGATAAATTTCTTGTCGGGACATGCCTCAACCTTTTGTTTAGTCATCTTGAATGCACGTAGAGTCTCCCACAATGATCAAGCTCATTTCTCAGTTTAATAAAAATGAGAGAAAATGTTGATGAACTTCAGCATCAAATGATGACTTACTGATAGTGTACTTTGCTGTAGTAAGCAAGTAGTAAATGTGTTGGGCAGTTAAATGAAAGCAAGTATTTTATCCTTTTTGGTTTTGACCTGTGGACAGAACTGATTAAACAGAAGTTAATGTTAGCAGCAAGAGTTGCAAGTGCTAATACCTAGACAGGATTAAACCAACTGCAGTATACCTCTTGTGTTTTTAGTTAATTCTGATGTAGTTTCATTCCTGTCTTTAATACAGTCAAGTGGTATATTCTGGAAAATAATCAAACAGTCTGTTATTCCCACTTCAATGCACAGTGCCAGCCCTCTATTGGAGTTTGGTTTTGAGTAATTTATCAGTGACTAAGGGGAAGTGCTTGTTTTAACCAAGTAATTTTTTTGGTTTTGCAATAGAAAGAGAAACGCAGATATTGCTGACAATGCAAGATATGTTATCCTTCCAAGATATTTCATTTTGGCAATGGATTGATATCAGAAAACAGTGCTGTTTAATTAATTGTTAGAATCAAATGATTGATGAGTTATAGTGTGCAATACTGTAATACACTTTTCTTGTATGTAGAGCACCCATCTTTTTATGTATTTGGTGGTTTGTTTTTTTGTGGGTGTTTTATTATTATTTTTTTTTTTTTTACAGCAATAAAAATGGCTTCAGGAGTTTGCCCTCAGCAGTTGAGCTGAAATTATTTTATGGCCGGGCAAACTAGTTTGCTATCTTATCTGACCCTCTTCCCTGAGCTAAGGGGAAAGATTTTTCTGTATGAATTGCAGTAAATGTGCCTTATTGCAGTTAATATTGTCTTTACTGACTCTGCAAAACAGGTTTGCTGTTCAACCTGTGTGGTGGGTTGACTTTGGTGGCTGCCAGATGCCCACCCAGCTGCTCCCTCACTCCCCCCTCCACTGGATGGGGAGAAAAAATAAGATGGAAAAGCTTATGGGTTGAGACAAGGACAGGGATACTGCTCGCCAATTTTCATCGTGGGCAAAGCAGACTTGACTGGGGAGAAATTAATTTAATTTATTGACAATTAGAATATAATAGGATGGTGAGAAACAAAGATGAAAACAAAAACACCATCTACCTACCTCTCCCCTTCTTTCTAGGCTCACCCTCACTCCTTCATTCCCACATCCTTGCCCTTCTTCCCCAGTGGGAATGAAAAAGCCTGCTTATTTAAATTATATCTTCAAATAGAATTATTTTTTGCTTTGTGAGAAAAGCTGGCTTTTCTTGGCAGACACGTGCAGTCAACCCTCAGCAAGAGCATGAGCTTAAAAACCTGCGGTCCAAAAATTTCTAGAGGGTAAAAATGGGCTTTTGGTCTGAAATGAACTTAAGTATATCTGAAAATAATTCAAAATATGATTTAGCAGATATGCTAACGCTTGTGGGAGCAAGGTTTGGCTGGCAGTGTTTCCTCGTACCTTCCCTTAACGGTGTGTGACTCTAAACCCAACACAAACAAAACCTTTGTTGAGGCAAGCAGACTTGCATTAAATATTTGCAGCATCTTGGAAACAGTCCTGGTCAGCTACTAAGCAAATGCAATGTTCTGCTGCTCTGCGTGTAAACACTGCTCTTGTTTTTAATGGCATCAACTGAAGTAGCCTGCAGGAGCAGTAAGACTGGTTTACAGCCAGTGTAAGCAGAAGTAGTGGATGTTTTCTAGCCCCTTTTTGCTGAAATCCTGGCGTGGCATTCCTTATTCCTGCCCACTGCCCTGTCTCCCATCCCCTCTGCAGCACGCACAAAACTGCATGCCTTGGAACTGTCGCTTTCTGGAGTGATAGAGGGTGAGTCAGGTCACAGTGGCAAAACTTATGTGTTCTAATAGCACTGTCCTAGTGAATATCCTTGAACATTATACACAGCAGAGTCATCACAGGTAAATAATTAGCTATTGTTTTGACAGTGCTAAGGCACTCTTTTATCTGTAAGATTATTTGGCTAGCCTAAAGATACTCACTTCTAGCCATTTGAAAAATAAAAACCCACCAAAACCAAACAACAGACCCAAACGTATCTCGGCGTGTACACAAATTATCAGTGTCTGGAGGGATTAAGGAAAAGAAATGTTCTTCATCAGTTCAGTAGTTTAGCATGCAGTCCTGCCACAGCCGCCGCTCCCAGTTCAACTAAATATCGGATGTGGCACTGTGAATAAATCTGTAGCTGTCTTGTTTTTCATAGTGTAGTCCGTGGGAGCAAAGTTGATGCTAGAGTTGGTGGAAGTTCCTGTAAAATGGCTCAGACAGCCTGCAAAGCAGCAGGTGTTGGGGGGAAATGCTTTACTGGTTTAGCAGTAGCGCTTGAAGACTTCTGAGGCAACTAGAACATCTCTGATTGACTTGTTTTATTACTGACTGCTTTGCGGTGAAAGAGTGTGCTCTCATGTCTAATAAATCATGGAAGCTTTTTTCTTGTTTCTCCAACTTTGTATATTCATTATCCTGTCGTGTTCTTATGCCAGCATAAGTGAATTATTGAGCCTTCACCTTTGCAAGAAACAAACCAAGCGTGCAGTTGAGGAAGAGTTAAAACCAAGTTCCAAAATGGTAACTTACGTTGTCAAAAAAATACTTTTTTGGGAAAAGCTCCCTGGTATATGTAAGTGATGTGGTGTCTGTTTTTAACTTTGTCCAAGTATGATGTTGCTAAGTGTGGTGTTTTTTGTGTGTGACCTTCATCTTTCCTCCTTTTCTGTTATGCTTAAATACCTCTTTGAAGTTCTTTGATAAGTATCTTCCATTTCTCAGGCTCCTGTTTCATCTGCTCCTTCCTGATGTTACTATAATGTGACACTTCTGTATTTATCTCTCAAGACTTTGTTTCTCAGCTGATACCTGCTTTCTGTCTCCAATCTTTCCCCCTCCCCAGCTTCCTTTCTGCTCCCCTGTGGTTTGGAGATGGACATGATCTAGATGCTGAACATGTGTCATAGGTTTGGAGATGATATGGTAAATACAAACATCCATGCTTCATCCTTGCTTACTCTTAATCCTTTCTAATTCTTCTTCTTCTTCCAAGAATGAGTGTCCTCACATGCTGCTTTCTTGTATGGCTTTTTCCACTCTGCTAAAGGTAGAGAATAAAAGGTAGAAATTGATTCTTTTCTGGGAGATCTCTGCGGTTTTTTCCATAACATTCATGTCCAGGAGGTGCACGTAGCACACCGTGGCAGCTGGAGTTCTGGGTCATCTTCTAATGTTTCCTTACCGAGCCCAAATTACATACTGCATCTGAAGTGTGAGAAGGCCTGTAGTCGCTGATTCTTTTTGCAGCCATGTAAAGGCTTGAGGAATAATTGAAGTGTTGTGACATGACTAGAAAGAGTGAAACAATGTGACTCTGATTATAGACAAGACTAAAGCTTCTGAGCTTTTATTTGTTTAGTTTTTGGCAAGTTGTTGGTTTGTTTTTCTTGTTATATATTTATCTCTGCAGGACTGGAGACAAGCTTCTTGCATGTAGAAGGTTGTAATTAAATGCACCAAAATTCAAACTAGCACAATAGGTTGCCAAGTCAGCTCTTTGTCATGCCAGTTCTTTTGAGAGCAAAAATCTTCACATGTATTCCTTTTTCTAGCCTCCTTAGAAGCCCTCTCTTTGACACTGTGGTGATTCTTCCTTTACGGTCTTTCCTTTCACTCAGTTTTCACTTGTCATCTACAAAATTTGGGGGTTCTGTTTCTGAATAAACAGAAGTCTGCAAAAGTCTTCTTGTGAAGCCAGTCATGCCGGTTCATAGTTGGACTGAAAAGATGCTGCAGGATAAAGCCAGGAAGCTGTATTCCAGTCCATACTGCCTTTTTAGCACTTCCAGAGCCCTTGTTATCTGGGTGGTGTAACTTTGAGGGGGATGATTGCAATATTTAGCAGAATAACTGTATAAAAAAGGAAGACTGTGTAGCTTCTGGCCGCATGAGTTACCCTTCAAGCGTGGATTTTCATTTCCAAACTGATTGGACAGTGATAATGTTGAGCAAGTAACAGGTGGGTAGGTGACTGTGACATTAAAAATGCGTTTGGTCCTGCTACACCAGCTCGCAGACACGCGTGCAGTTGCAGGAATTCTTTCCTCGCCACTTTGATGTGGTAGGCTTCGAGAATACTTGGGTTTTGTAAATGACCCTCCTTGTGCCACAGGCTGGCCGTATGTGTCAGCAGTGGACAATCTGAAATCTGAACAGTGTATTACAGCTCGCTCTGTAATGCTTCGGACAGCAGCGTGCGTGAGTTCGTATGCCCTTCCATACATCGTTACTACTGTTTCCCTTTCCTTGCTCCTTTGCAGCTTTGTAAGTTTTATTTCCTTTTTTGTACTGCTGCTTTGCTTGTGTGCTCTGGTTAACAAAATACTCTTAACTTTTAAAGAGTAGCCTTAATATAGCAGTAGGGTGGAAAATCAGAACTGGTAGGCGGCATCAAATTAAATTTGAGATCTTCAGATATGAAGCTCTAATCCGTATTGTGTGAGTTAAACTTCTTATATCATTGTGTCGTGGATGAAAATGTTTGTGGTGTTTCTTAAAAAAAGTGGTTTTTCGATTCAGTTTTTGGGACTCTTGTCCAAAGGAACAAACAGCTGTAGAAGAATCTTGGAATAGCTCTTTAAAATTAAGCTGTTTAAGACTTTCAGCTGTATTCATATTACAGTGGTTTAAGATGATATGTTAGAGCAACTTTAAAGACCTATGTAGGTGGGAAATGGAATCTGACTAAATTGCAGGCCTGATAACATTGTGTCACAAGTATTTGGCAACTACAAAGCAGCCAAACACTAGCTGGCTTTTTTAACATCTCATGTGTCTCATCCTCCTCTCTGCTTGTCTTTGAAGGCAAAAATACTAATTATCCCCGGCAAGTTTAATCACCTAATTTTTGCCCAATGTGTACATCTGTGTATTACTGCAAATTCACATTACTGTGAACTTGAGTAGGATTAAGAAAAAATGCCTGCCAATGAACTAAAGAAGTCACAGAGTATTTCAGATTCATTGTGCTGCCCTTCTGAGTTTAGTCAGGGGGAGAAACTTTGGTGAAAGGCTAATTCACAGCTAATACATACTCAGTCAAGGTTCTTTGACCTCTTACCCTGCAGTAAGACCAGATGGAGAATGACCAGAGCTGCTAAAAGTCTCCTTTACATTTTTTTCCTTTTTTTTAAAATCGAGATGGCAGTGCGTGGTGCTCTTGGAATTGATGAGGCGGTAACTCAGAGTGCATCTGCAAAACAAAAAGTGAAATGTCACAGCTGCTAGCAAATTTTATCAATCATATTGCTCTTAGTTTCGCCTTGTGTGATGCGGATAAGACCGGCAGAAGTACTGAAGTTACTTGTGATCGTTAAGAATGCAGAATGTTGAAAGGAAACCTTTTTTTCTTTTGCTTTTACATTTGTAGAAGAGGATCTAAAATTGAGTTAAAATTACTTTCTAGATGCGTTCCCCACTTTCTCCCCACACCTAGTTTGTAGTATACAAAACGAAAGATTCAAAGGCAAGTAATGTGACGACTACAGTGTCTTTTAGGAGATTACCTGTTGTTTCTGTTTTGTAGTTGTATTTCACCCTGTTCATACTACTTGTTCTTTTTGTGATGGTAATGTTATTTTAATAATCTTCCTTTTGTTGCTTCTGTTAAGGTGTTACTCTATTTGCATAACCTGAAGACTGTGAAATGCATTGTTGGGTTTTTACTACCGAGCTTTGTAGTTTGCCATAAGTAAAGTGCATCATTTCATTGAGACTTTGAAATCTGAAATTCTTGTAAGCATGTATGAAGTTAATCTGTAGCAGCTTTCCACTCAAGAGAAGTGCAAATATATGTTAAATAGAAAGCAAGTTTCTCTTGACCCCATTGGGGAACCACACAAGAGTTTTGCTTTTCTTTGATAAAGACCCAGTCTTTCTGTGTGCTTCTGGGATTGCATCCCTGCCTTATCCCCGTGTCCTTTCTCTCCCTCATTTGACCCTTCACCTCTGAGCAATTACACATTAATCCAGACCCTTTGCAGCCTGCTCAGATATGTTGGAGCAATTGGGCTTTGCTTCACCAGAGCTGGCTGGTACTTGGGAGTATTTATAGGGGCAGGTCTGAAGAAACTGATGTGTGGCTGGCTCGTGGGAGAGCTGGGGTTGTGCAGATAAGGTGCTAACAGCCAACCTCAGACTGGGATGTCATACTGAACCCTGCCTTCAAGCACAGCTCTTGTTCTAGCTGTACTTTATAGCATGTATTTCTTTTGGGAGATGTGGGAAATACTTGTTCAGTAGTCATTGTTTATAGTAAGAAACACTATGGGATGCTACTTGCAAATAGAATTTTTCTTTCTGGGGTGGGGTGAGGGTGGGGGTGTGAAAACCTTGGAAGAAATTCCCCCGTGCATTATGTGACCCAACAGTCCTGGCTTTTTGTGGGGTGGGGGTTAAGTGCTGATCTTATATGATACTGGAAATGCATAAGGATTTTTATTGATTAAAAGATCTCAGACCAGATGCTCTTGAGTTTCAAGATAAATCTCTGAATTGAGGAAATGTTTGTTTTCTATTGCATCAAGCTTTTGTCTGCTACAGAGGTTGTACTCTGTATTTTGCTTTTGCTCTGCTGTATAACCTTCCTTTCTTAGTGGCAGAAAGAGTTGATCTGCCATCTAGTTACACTCTTTTCCTCAAAATAAGTGAATTAAGCCAGCAAAAGCTCTTCTCTGACACAGCTTTGGCTATGCCAGAGGAGGCTTTGTTATTAGTGATGTCCACGTGTGTTTTTCATATACCAAGCCAATGTAGTTGTGCCGGCAAAACTCAATGGCGTATGCCTGTGTTTAGATGCTGACTTATGCCCATTGGTGGTAAAAACTTTTTTCAGACTAAACCTCACAGTGTTTCTTCTTGTGTTGCAATCTTGTTTTCATTTTAGAGGTTATTCAAAGATGCAAAAGCCTTCTGTATGGGGGAAATCCCTAAGCATTTGGGTTTAAAACATTGCTATGTAGTTAAGTCCAAGTTGCATCACGGGTCTGGTTTTAAAAGGTCTTGAACACTGTTACGGAACTAGTCTCTTAATATCTTCTGTGTTGGCTGTTTGAACGTTGAAATTGGTGTGATGAACTGGTTTATGCTACATATGTCTCTTCAGCCTGGGTGCTTGGATTCACAGTTCCTGTTGGGTTTAGCCGTGGTTCCTCAGGGGAGCAGGTTACCGTAAAGAGGGCTTTGCTGGGTTTAGCCTAGCGTGGTAGCTGCGGTGGTGTCCATGGCTAGATACTGTATGCTCCATACTTCGTCCATAAGCATATCCTCCTCTAAGATACCTTATTTTCCAGTGGTTTGCAGTTTAGGGATTTTTTCAGCCATAAATTATATCCATCTTTTTGTGGACTCTTAATTCTTATCTCTGCTTTTTTAGCCTATTTATACTAGTGCCCTCAATTGTTTTGCTTTCACTGTGGTTATAATAACTAATTTTGGTACTCAGGCTAGCAGTATTCAGGCTGCAAACTCCATCCTCATTGAGGTTATAGATACCACCTGCTCCGCTGCAGGGACATTAACCTTCGGCAGAGGATGAAACAAAGTCAGGGACTTGAAGCTCTTGAGCTGCTTCAGCTGGGCAGCTGCCTGCTGGGCAAGGGCTGTGAATCCTGAGCCCACATGATGCCTGACTCTTTCGCACCAGGAAGGCATGCAAGAACCCTTTCCGAAACGCACCCGGGACAGGATTACACCTGTGGGTACGACTGACCTACTGGAGTTGTTGCTGGAGGCAGCAGTAATAATCTCACTTGTAATTATCTGCTTTCATTAGGTGATCTCTCTTTTTGTATAGCCAGTTTCTAGGAAGGTAAAGGTGATGTGTCTGTTCCAAATTTTACATGTCCTCGCAAAACCATTTGATGTGTTAAAGTGACAGTACTCAAACCCCACATTTGCACAGGTTCCATCACAGTCCTCCTAAAAGTTGGTCATTAAATAACAAAAGCACAGGGATTGGGATGTGTACATGTAATCCTTTGCCTAAGCAATTGGCTGCTGAAATCCCTTGGCTTAGGTTCTGTGAAAGGCTTGACAGGCTTTCAACTTTGGTTGCTCTCCTTTTGACTGCTCTGTTTCAGTATCTTCTCCAGTTTCAGTCACGAGCTTTCTGTACTGAAGCGTGAAGTCTTCTGTGGGCTCACACTGATGGTGATCAGTGGCTTGCTTGATTGCAGAAGTACCTATTTTAATGCATTCCAGATATTTATCCTGCAATTGTCAAATGGAATTTATGTACTTTCAGAAAAGTTAATCGGGGAGGGTGTTCAACTTTGGGGCCTAATTGATGACTAAGCCAGGAAAGGAAACACGAGTTTAATTAGGATATAGGATTAGCAGTGCCTTGACCTACTGCTCTTCTGATCAAATGACAGAAGAAAATTCTTATGTTTGCCAGAAGCCATAAGAAGGGACCATTCATAATACTTTACTCCAGTTTCTCTTTTATTCTTTCCTCATTATGGTGTCTCACTAAATATGTGAATTGGGTAAGACACCTTTATGACTGTGTTTTTTCTTGTCTCTACAGAAAGAATAGTAATTTCTTCATGGACAGAGTGTTCACAGCTTTGCTTAGTGTCATGTTTTTCTGCACAAAGGTTCCCCCTTCCCCCGTGGTGCAATATTTCTTTTCCTTGCCCAGTAAAGGAATGTGACTGGGAAACGAAATATCTAATTTCTCTCAAGAAATGGGCTTGCCTTTTGCTTAATCTTCGTCACTGCGGCTGGGTGACAGTACAGAACACTTAACATACTTCGGGTAGGTCATGTGAAGCTAAGAGCAGGTTAACTTATGGTGATTGTTTCTGTAGAGAACTTGCTGGAGTATTTTAGGGATAGAAATGAGAGTAGTTGGTGTGGTTTGCGCTAACAGATATTTTGGTTTTAAATTCTTTGGTCGTGCTATTAATTCTTCTTGCTTCCTTGTCCTTTATGTTTAGAGCACCACTATACCACATGAATTTTAGGGGCTTCCTTTAAACCTTCTACGTTTCAGGTTTCATCTTAGTAATTATGATGGTTAATAGGCTGAGGTAAATAATTTACAGGCATCACTATGACTGATCCTTGACAAAATAATGGAACGGCTAGTGAAGCATAGACTTAGCCTGTCTGGAAACAAAATAAACAGTTTATGCTTTTTTAAACTTTATTTGCCTATTTAATTTCTGTAAAGACTGGGCTCAACATAGTTGCTGGGTTCAGTATGCAAGAGTTTGAGTTGAGAAATACTTTGTATTTGGGCTTGCTTCCCCCTGCCTTCCAAGGGTTGCCTGCCCAGGGATTTGTAAGGGTAACATGACTTGGTGTGAGTCTTGGTTGTGAAGAATTGCCATGTGTTAGTCTGTGGTTATAAGCTGGCCACAGAAGAGTGTAGAAGTTTTCCAGTACGTAGTCTGGGAAGTGAAACTGTGTTAGCGAGCAGCTTTTCAGCAAGTGACTTGTTGAGCTTTAGATGCTGGCAAGTTAGTGAAACAGGAGCTTGCTTTCTTTCTCTTTCATTCCTTTTCTTTACCATGAGCATGCTGCATGTTCTTGGACGTGCTCCCTTCTACTCAGTGCTGGTGAGGTACTTGGTCCTGGAGTACTTGGTCCAGTTCTGGGCTCCTCAGTACAGGAGAGACATGAACATACTGGAGCGAGGGCCATTAAGGTGATGAAGGGACTGGAGCATCTCTCCTATGAGGAGAGGCTGAGAGAGCTGGGACTCTTCAGCCTGGAGAAGAGAAGGATCAGGATCAGGGGGATGCTACCAAAGTTTATAAATACCTGAAGGGAGGGTGCAAAGAGGATAGAGCCAGGTTCTCCTGAGTGGTGCCCAGTGACAGGACAGGAGGCAGTGGGAACAAACTGAAACAGAGGAAATTCTACTTAAAAGACAGGCACAGGTTGCTCAGAGAGGTTGTGGAGTCTTCTCTGGCCTTGCAGGTGTTCAGAATCTGACTGGACATGGCCCTGGACAACCTGCTTTGACCGGGGGCATTGGACTAGATGGACGGTCTCCATAGGTGCCCTCTGGCCTCTGCCATGCTCTACTTTCTGTGAAAACACTTTAATGCAAAATTTTACTAAACTTCTTGGGAGCAATGCAGAGAGTGGTGGATTCATATGGGTTGTGAAGCTTGCTTAATACCTGTAAGATGGCTTGAGGCATTCATAGGAAAGTGCTAGAAAACTTTTGTTGATATTGCAGTGATTATAACAGCTACAAGACTGCATCAGGTATATAAACTATACGTGCTCATTGTGTTTGGGGTTTTTTTGGGGTCTAGAAATCTTCCAAGTGACAAAGAGAGCGTTATGGCTTTTTAAAGACAGTTCTTTACTGTTCTCTTTTCTTAATTTCTGAGTTAATCAGCACTGGCAAGTTTAATTTTTTTTTTTTTTACTACTTTCCATGGATGAAATACAATTTATATATGCTTTTTTTTTTTCTTTTTCGTCTTAAGACTAGATTTCTAAATACGATCGGAGATCTGAGGCAATCAGACCCAGAAAACTAATGCCTTGACTTTGCATGACTCAGCTGCTGAAGTTGTTATGTTATGAATGTCTTATATACTGGACTGCCATGAAAGACTTAAATTCCACGGGGTTATAAATTCCAGTTGTTTTTAAATAACTCTAGTCTGCATGCTGCTGTCACTGAAATGGCACCTCTGTGGTCTGTATCAGGAGATACTTAGTTAACTTGCTTGCAGAAACATTTAAATAGCATTTATGTAATTTTAAAAAATGTTAACAGCGTACACTTCTTTGAAATCTGTTGATCTATTTTTGTGAGGAAAGTATGATACTCCGATTATGCTTGCCTTTCCATTTTTTTCCCCTGTAAAACTGGTCCAATTTGGAATAACTAGTGGGAAATGTAATCCAATTTTCATGTCATAAAGCTAATTAAAGAGCTACAGGTTGTGGGAAAGTCAGTGGCTGGAAGAAGAGGCCCTGAATGCAGTGCCTCCACTAAAGAAGAAACTTTTTAAAAAAATGTATAGTTGTCTCTCCTGCCGCTTGATGGATGGCCAGTCAGTGTCTGCATGTGAGGTACAACCTGGTGCATACCCAACTAACTCTGGCCTGTACCTTGTGTGCTGGGATGGGGTGGGAGCTTGCAGTGAGAGGCCAGAGAAGTCGTGGGCAGGAGCTGGTACTGGTGGGGCATATACTAATATATAGGAAGCCAAGCATTGTTGATCTACTCCTTAGGAAACTGGAGCACGTAGTAGTATGTAGGAGCCAGGTATTAGTTTATGTCTCAGGAATTGGCTTCTATTTGTGAAAAGCTGTTGACCTAGAGAGGTTTAGAGCAGGAATGACGAGGGGCTGTGATGGAAGGAGATTTGGGACAAGGTGGAGTGATATCGGTGGAGGACTCTGGGAAAAAGATGGGCAGCTCTGAAGGGATGGATCAGGAAAGGTTTTAATGTTTGGGACTGAAAAGACAGAGAATGGGAGATGAGGAGGTTTTGGGACTGTAGCCTTTGGGTTTTCGGAAAAGGAAGATGGGAAAAGCTCTGGCTGAGCAGAGTTGGGATAAAAGAGACTCTGGAATATGAGGGGGCAGAAGTTCACTCTTGTAAGAACTTTGCAGAGTGCTTCTGTCTTTACCCACCTGTCACAGAGAACAAAATAACATTATATCTTTGGTACCCTGAACATTGTTTCCCGAAGATGTTTAAACAAGGCTTTTTGTGATGTCTGCCTGATTTGACGCTCTGCCATAACTAGCAGAGAGAGACACTTGTTTATGGCTTGGCTTCCTTCTCTGCCCAAGCGATATTGCTTACTTGGGCCTGTGCAGGGTCTCTGACATCTGTTGTGTCTCTGCTTCCTTCTGGTATGCAGATGGGCTTTTTGTGGGGATGGCTCCTCTGTTATGCAGGAGATTACGCTAGATGATCACAATGATCCCTTTGACCTTATATCCCGTGAATCACCTCCACAAATACAAGTGAGCCTAATAATAGTTCTAATTTGGGTAGAGAAAAAAGAGCAGATGGCTAACACCAATTTGCAGAAAGCAATTCTGTTTTCTTTGTAACCGCTCAGAAATGCAAAGACCTAATCTGTGTTCGTAACAAAATGAGCTGTAGTAAATCTAGTTTGTGATGCCTACCTTTTATTTGTGTCTGCAAATTTACTCTATCTCTTTCTGAAGTGCCCTCCTGTTTGTGTGTTTAGAAACATCTTAATCACCAGATTTTGGGCAGGAGTTACCTGCCTTTCTCTTCTCCTCCCATGTGCCAGTCATGTTGGTAGGGACCTCAGAGAGATGGCAAGGGCATCTTCCTCTCTCTGTTGTTGTAGAGGTATTTCTGATACCTTTATTTCAGGTTCCCCCCCCCCCCCCCCCAGTGCACTTGCTGATAGCTGAAACCCTTTGGTCTAACCAGAGATTTTGGCAAAAACTTTTCCAGCCTCAAACCTTGGTGCGTGATCACTGGCAGTTTGCGAAATATGTGCCCAAACGTATTTGTATGGCGCATGAAGGCTTCCCAGGGCTGTCTTGCAGCGGGAGCTGATGCTGCTTGGTTTGACCAGAGATGAGGGAGCCATTGCAGACTGTTGGAGTGAAACGCGGACTTGCCAGGCTCTGGCAATCCTCCAGAGCAGCCCCGCGTAGGTGTCGGGACACTTTCCCTCCAGTTCTTGGTTTTGCATTGTCATCCAGCGAAAACAGCAGGGTCACTGGCAGATCAGCGTGGGCCGTGCCGTGGCATTATTTCTGACTCCTGAGAGCTCACTCTTCTCTCTAGCTTCCTTTTAAACATCATTCCAATGCGCTGAGACCGGCAGTGTGGCATCTTAGATTGCTTTTGCTGGGAGGTATGGAAACCGCTATTTTAATATTGCTTCAGTTGTGAGGATGCCTTCTTCCAAGTTATCAGTTGCTGGGGGATCTTTATTGTGAAGTAAATACAATTTAGCTTAGACTCACAGTAAGAACCAGGGGGTGGTCCTCGTTACTTGTCCGTGGTGTCTTGTTTTTGATGGTGTCTGCTGTTGGGAAATGCTACCGGGGAGTAAGGTGCAGGGTTCTTTTTTAGTTTTGGTTTTTTTGTAACACTTGTATTTTCATAGTTTGGTCTATACAGAGAAGTTACAATTTGGGCAGCTGCATTTTGTGTGGCAGTTGCTGTAGGCAGGCGTCGTTACTTTTTTTTTTTTGTTAGAGACGCTATTAATATAACTGTGTTTTTGCCCAACTGCTGAAGTTTGTTGGAGAAGGAGGGAGAAGGAATGAAGGAAAACTTTATGCTTGCCGCTGAGTGCAGAAATTAAAATTGCAGTGTGAAGGTGAAAGCTTACAAGTGAATTTCTAGTTGCTGGAGCCATTTGTTCTACTATGATGTTGCAAGAGAAGAGAGGATCCGTAGAACAATCTTAACTTTTGCTTTCTGTTTCTTTAAAGCCAGATACCCCCCTGCCCCCTAAAAAAGCCCAACCCAAAACCTCAGGGCTGCTGATAAAGATTATTCTGTGTTAATGAAGTCAGGCCCAGTAGTCCTGATGAGCATCACAGGTTCTTCTGTGAGCTTGGTGGTCACGAACTCTGGTGCTCTGTGGTTTGCTTTGCTTTTTGCCTCTTGCTAGTGGGGATAAAAAACACTCTGATTTCCATCCTCAAATTTTAGATGCTCATTTTGTGTCTTTTTATATGTGAATTAGTCTAAGTGTCTTTGACAAGAAGATAGTTACTTTCCAAATGCTTTTTCTATCCAGAAAAACCAGCACCCAAGAATACAAAACTCTGCCCTGTTTTTGTTAATGTTGTCAGGGTTTCAGATGTGTGCTAGTCCTGGGTGGGGAGGTATCTGTGATACTCTTGCTTGCCTGAAGGCTTAGGCAATGGGATGTTTCTAACTTCGTTACATTCCAAGTGTCTTAATTGAAACCCACAGGCTAATTCCTTCTTTTTATTTCTGAATTCCTTTGCTGAGAACTTAAATAATGAGGTGGGGAAGGCAAATTTAAGTCTTAAAATGTCAGATGACCTTTGGTAACTTGTGCTGGAATGGTTGGACAATTTCTAAACTTTATTTGCCAATCTAGTCTGTATGCTTCTCCAGGGCACTTTCATTATAATGCTGCTCTGCCAGCTGTTTTGGGTGTGATAACTTTTGTCTTTCAAAAGCTAAATAACGCAGTTCTGTCATGTAAGCATTTAATGCATTTTGGGGAAATAAAAAAGCTGGCTCTCAGTATGAAGCAGAGGTTGAGTAAAGGACAAACCACAATCCAGTGAAGCTTTTGTTTTTACCTCTATTTTTAGATCATTTAGATTCCTTTTTGCTCCTGAACATGATATTCACAAGCTAATAGATTGGACTCGAACTGCGGTTTCAAGGTGCCCCAATAAAATATAGGGACAATGTTGAGGGTGGAGGAGGTAAGTAAAGCTGTTGGGGGGTGACTGAATGCCAGGACACAGGCTGGGCATCTGATGACAAGAGCCGGTTGTTTGGAGCGTACTCCAGTTGCACGGACATATATATCATGTTGTAGAACAGAAAGAGGCTTCATCAAACAAGCATTCAGGATAGGAAGCTTTTCTTCCCTCTGTCATCACAAGAGTTTAATTTTGTGTGCGTGTGTGTGTTCAGGTTTCTTTTTATTTCCTCTTAAAGGAACAAACTGTTCTGACATTGGCCATTACAAGTCCATTAAGTGACTGGAGGGCAGGCAGAGCTGTGTTGTCCAGAGAAAACAGTCAGTTTTCAGGGCAGAATTTGGCCACGAGTCAGTCCTTGGCTTTTATCATCAGGCTGTGGCAGTGTGGTAGGAAACAGAAATGTTTGAGTGACTTGGTGAATTTGTTTCTCATGGGGCTGTGACTTGCTGACGTTTTTAATGTCTTGCGTGAAGTTGACTGACTGGAGTACCGCATGCTTTGTGGAATGGTAATATTGGGGTTTTTATTGACTGAATGTGGCTAATTTGTTATCCAAATCATAATGTCAGCCTCTGGGGGGGTTAGCTTTACAAACTCATAGGAATCAAAACAAAATTAATTTGAGGGATAGAATAACTTGTCATTGTTGTTAAAAAAGCACCAGCATTTTAGTTACAAATTTAGTTCCAGGAATTTATAGCAGAAAGCTTGACACAACTCTTAGCTATAATGGTCAGTTAGAAAAATCCTAATTTCAGAGGCTTTTATGAAGCAAACATGAAAGCAGAGCCTGACTGGGCAAGTGTCATGTATGGGTTTTATAACTGAGCAGGATGTTTTGGGAAGATGGGAGTTGGAGGGGGTGGGGGTGGGTGTTCTGATTCCTTGCTTAACTGAAATAGAAAGGATGCTCTGATACTGAAGAGATAGTAAGGGTATATACATTCATATTCTTTCTTTTAGCATTAAAAACTAAGTAGTTTGCGTTTATTGAAGCCATGTGTGTTCTGGTTTGTTAGTTGTTTTTTTTTGCTTCTCCCTAGGAAACCCTTGTTTTGAAAAAAGGGAAGAGAGACTGGATTTTTAGTAAATGTTACGTATGCTGCTGCAGTACACATAGCAGGAGCGCTTACACAAGCAGGACCTGAGGTGTGGGGGGAGCAGCTGTAGGAGCAAGGCCTGCCGCTGGAGTCCTGCCAGGCTGAGGCTGGTGTGATGCTGAGAAGAGCTGTCATCTCCTGCTGTGGGTGTGCCTGTGAAGGGGCTGAGCCCCCCAAGAGTGGGGCATGTAGAGCTCCTAGCGCACAGGATATATAAATCCATGACCCTCTTCATAACTTTACCTTTTTACACAGTCAATACAACTATTTTTGGCTTCTCTTTGTGCTTTGCCTTTATCATTTTGAGGAGGTAGTATGTTAAAAGAACATGAGACCTCAAACTTTGGGGTTACTCTTGATTCTCACAGAAGTTTAAGGAAGGGAAAAGGCAGACTAAACCTTAGGAAAGCATCCTGGTACACAGGTATGTACTTGGGGTTGTTGGCAGAAAAGGGACAGAGGTTATTGAATGATATTTAGAGAGAGAGAAGGATGTTTAAATCTCAATACATTCAATACAAATAGTATTTGCAATTTAATGTGAATGGAAAACATTATCAAGAGTTGGACAGAGTCTGGGATTGAGTTTTGTACAAAGCTAGCTTTTTGGCCCAACAGTGGCAGTTAATAATCTAGTCTGTTCCTGTCTCCTGAAAAAGAAAAACACTTGGAGGGAAGAAATGGGTAAATGTATTCAGTATATTTGAAGTTTAAATCTTGACCCTCTCAGTCTCCTGTGAGATGGGTACTTGGCACCGAGTATCCTGCTGGTAGATGCTTTCTGTCTTTGATGGCAAGGCGCTCTGTTTCGCTGAGGGAAGAGAGCAGGGTTAATGAGATCTTTCAGGACGTTGTATTCCCCCAGAGCAACACCTTGAATTTCAAGGAGCTGTTTTAAGCATGGCCTGCTGTGCACGTACGGTAGGTATCTTGAAGCGCTTTCAGACAAATCTTTTCCTGCATTGGGCTATCTTTGATTTCTGGTTGAGCTTGAGGCATGACTGAGGAGTAGGCTGTGTTGGATCAGCTTTAGATGGCAAAGGGGAGAGGCAGTGACAGGTGAAATAATGGCTGCTGGCTGCCACGTCGCAGCAAACACGCACTCTTTGGCGTGTCCTAAGTAGGTTTTTCAGCTGTAGCCTAAAAGGAGCCCAGAACTGAGGTTTTATTTTAAATGGATATGAACATTTTCATAAAGCTTATTAAGTCCTTTAACTGTTATGACATCTCATTTTTTACCAATGTGATGACTTCTTTTGCCTGGACTGAGCCATAGCTGCTACTCCTTGTTCATGTCTGTTACGTAAAAAACACCCAGTCGTTTGTTCCACTGCTCTAGTAGCCTGTGTGTAACAGATTTATGGCTAGATAAGTTAGACTTGAATGGCATCAGTTTCAGATGCATGTTGGGCCAGAAACAAGAAATATTGAGGTCATCTCCCTAAGGAATCTTCTGGTAGTATTCTGTGATTTTTTTTTTTTTTTTTTTAATAAACATTTGGTTTTGTAGGTAAAACTTCACTGTACAGCAGTCTCAATTGCTGCTGTCTGAGGCATATGATCTTTTAAGTGGTGCCTTTTAATCATAATCTGATATCTTGTCAGACTGTGTCATTTTTTTTTTCCTTTTTCATGAAGCAGAACATTTGAGTTTCAAGCCATTTCTTTCTATGGCTTCATCCTAGTGTAGGGACAGATGGTCTGTAGGCCATGGTGGTATGTATGCTTTGTTGTGGCAAGGGGCTTGGAAAAATTGGTGCCAGCTGCCACTAAGAGGGTTCTGCAAGAGAGCATCCCAGGCAGCAGTGTGCTGCGAGTACCTGAAGCGCATCTTGGGGCTGGTCTGTCAAAGATGGGCTGCAGCTGTCGAACTGAGTTTGCTGGTGGAAGGCACTGCCTACCTTGGCTGTGGTCTGCAGTGTGGATTTGGAGGTCAAAGCCTTTCACAGGCTGCATGTGTGTCTTGTCGTCTTGGCTGTAGCAAGCAGGCCTGAAAATCCATGGTGGGCCAACTTCCTTTGGCTGGTCTGTTGTTAGCAGGTGATTCACTGTCGTTTAAGTGCAGGTGACGAGGCATAGTCTTACTCTTAGCACTGCTCAGTGCAGTTTACCCACAAGGTGTCCTGTGATAATGGGCAGAGCTGTGCTGGAGGTGACTCTGCTTGGGTTAGTGGGACAGACTCTGTAAAATTGTAGGTGACTCCCAAATGGCTTCCTTAAACAACCTGGGAAGCTATCTTCTCTCTGCACAGCTGGACGCCACTGCTCCTCCCTCTGCTTTCACCTGTAGGGGCTCACCTGTCCTTCCTCCTTGTCCTGCTGGGTCCTTCTGGCTGTCTCCTGGACCCTAGGTGGTGGTTCTTTGGTGTCACTCCAGCAAGGGCGTCTGAAAGGAAGGGCTTGCTGAGCCCTTCCCACACTATAGCTGAACTTACCGTGACTGATGACTGACGTGGTTCTGAACCCAGGTGTGGAACCAGGCTGAGGGGGTGGGTAAGGATGAAAGTGCTTCAAGGGTTATTGCAGCAGTTTTGCTACTGCCGTTGCTGTGTCATGTACTGAAGGAGGCCATTATCTGCATCAGAAGCTTGAATAAGGACCTCGGCAGTTTTTGGAGTAACGCATCCAGGCAAAAAGGTGTTGACAAAATCTGGTGATTAAAAGTCCATGGTTTCATCGGTTGCTTTTCACCAGACGGGAGCCCATGAATTTAATGCATCGGTATCCTGCCCAGGAGGTGCTGTGAGGCTGATTCTAATGCAAAGGAACGCTGTGCTTGCTAGCAAAGTTGAAATGTTTGTGTGACCCTGCAAGTATCGAAGTCTTGTAGGGGTTTGAACAGCTTTATTGACAGGTTAGGCAAAAAGTTTTCCCGCTGAGTCAGGATAGGATTTAATATGACCCATTTTGAGCAATCTAGGATTAAGAAGAGTGCATTTTCACTCATTGTTTTCTTCTTTTCTCTCTCCAGATGAGCACAATGATGTACAGAAAAAGACCTTTACGAAATGGATAAATGCTCGGTTTTCCAAGGTAACGATGGGTTGAAAGTACTACTTTTGTTTTGCTTGATTCACTGTTTAGAACAATATTAGTTAAATATACTTTGCTCTTACTCTTGTAGAATACTCTTAGTAAAATGCGTAATAAAAACAGATAAAATACTGTAATGTTTGTTCACTCTCTGTTGCGCCATGCACATAAACATTTGATATTATATGTCTTGTTTAAGAAAAAAAGAAAGATTTATTTGTTAGTATATTAAAATACAGTTATTTGCATGATGGTGTCTGTTTGGGTTTTGGTCCTCTTCCCTTAATCAGTTTATTTCTACATGCAGTTTTCTCAGTGCATTACAGCAGATTTTGAACCTTAGTTGCTGTGTTTACTGTCAGCGCTGCTGAGTCAGCTTCACTCATCCAAAATACTTTGCAAACCTCCAGTTGAAGCTACCTTGTGTTGCTACTTGAGTCTTGACTGTGAAATTTTGTATGACTACTTGCTCATTCTGAATTTTCCTTGGCTCTCATGCTTTGCTTGTTGTTTTAATTCTCGTTACTGACTTGAAACTTACTGAGGATCTTTATTTGTGTTTGGGATGAGAAAGGAAGTGGTGGTTGCTTTGGGATGCTATTTAAAGCCTGCTTTTTACGCTGTTTTGCTGATAGTGAAAAATGACACTTTGCCTAGGAGCATGGTGGCTATGGGAAAGTTTCCCTACTTCATAATTTGAATGTGTGAAGGAACGTGGGCTATTATCAGGGGAAACTCATGTTTTTTTTTTCTAACCAGTATGGTGCTGCAAGTGGGATAACTACTAGTGTGCTCCCTGTTAATGAAAAGGGGCATGCATGTGAAATCATGAAAGTAGATACAAATATAGAAGAAAGGGGGTGTGTGGGAGGGTTTGGTTTGTTTTTCTTTTTAAATAAAGCAATGACAGTGCTATAGCAATGAATGGCTGCCTCTGGAGCGCTGCCCTTCTGAAGTTCTTGGTCAGCAACATAAGAAATTTTTACCTTCCTTCCCTTCCTGTGCAACAGGACACTGGGCAATGCAAGGCTTGTGGCCTTGGTTCATTCACTTTGGCTGAGGTTTGTTTGGGTTGAAAGCTGATATCCTGCACTCTTCATCCAATGCAAACTTGGCGAGTTTGCTCTTTAGGGGAGGAGTGTGTACCTGTAACTGGTTGTTCTATGCTCACTTTTGACTGCTGCCAAGAGGACAGACGGCCCTGTGGGAGGAGGGTTAGGCAGGGCAGGACCATGTAAGGAGTGAAAAACGTGGTGAGAAAGGAAGGCCTGTTTGTAGAGACTTACCCTGGCATAAAGATGGCATGAACACAGAAATGACAGTGATACTGTGAATGTGCTATGTGACTTGTTTGTGCATGTTATGGACATTGTATTGAAATAGTTAAAATTGTTTTCAGTCTTTATACTCGTACACCCATAGATATATTTTATTAAGTGGCTTTTCCTTTTATACTATGCATTCAGACAGATCCTGCTTAGTTCCTGGATTTCCCTGCCACAGGGTACGTTCAGATACTGGTTGGATTTGAAGTAACTCTGTAACTTCATGGCCCATTAAACTACCTGAAGCTATGAAAGCTATGTTAATGATTAAAGAGGCTTGTATAAAAGGACATACTCCTGACTACTGCATGTCCAATTCAAACTTGAGCATGGCTACTTTGCCATGGCAAGAAACAGATTTATGAAGACTGGCATGTTCAGATTGCAAGGAAATTGCCGGTGTTAAGTAGAAATCACCTCATGTAAGAAAGTCTAGTTTCAACTGTGCCTTGAAAATGTAAAGAGACTGATTCCAGTCTTACCGACATTTTTGCATTTACCAAGTCATTTGGGTTGTTTAAGATTCCTTTACTGTGAACTAGATTGATTCAACTGCTTAGTAGGATAGAGAGGGTTTAAAGGCTGGGTAAATGTAATCTGACTTACATTGCAGAAAACAAAATGGTAACTGAGGAATTTTGTATGGAATTGCAAAGTTCACTCCAAGAATTTTACTTGTCCTTCCATGTTATTTATATTGTAGTTGCCCTTTATGTAAACACATAAATAAAAAGTAAGCATCTGAGCCTCTATAAACTAGCTTGGCATACGAAAATCCTAAAATTGGAATTGCAAAATGTACTCAAAATCACTGAACTTGATTTAAATCAATTCAGCAGGGTTTTACAAAGGATCTGGAAAGAGAGCAATGTCTTTCCATTCTCTTATCAGGGAATGGGTAGATGAGCGAAACACGGTGAGTAATCTCAAGTATGCTGTGAGGTACCTGTATCTGCTTTGGGCACTGTTATGGGTTTGTGTGGCGCGGTTTTCTTGGGTAGTGGGGGAGGGGGCTGCAGAGGTGGCTCCTGTAAGAAGCTGCTGGAAGCTCCCCCGGCTCCAAAGAGTCGGACCGGCCTCTGGCCCAGGCCGAGCCCATCAGTGACGGTGGGAGCGCCTCTGGGAGAACAGATTGAAGAAGGGGAACCGGCAGTGTGGGGGTTTCGAATGTGAGAGGAACCCCTCTGCCGATACCGAGGTCAGTGAAGGAGGAGGGGGTGCCTGAGGAGGCTGATGGC
>VYZV01036195.1:67363-85381 GCA_013401275.1 Pandion haliaetus | reverse complement strand
TACTTGGTATTTGAATTCATAGTTTCAGTACTAGTGTTGTGTAGAGATGGCACAACTACTCTGGCATATTCAGCATAGAGTATACTCAACCAAAACGCATCTGTCACAGTTAAGCTAGTATTTATGTATGCTGTCATGTAACTCCTGCATGTCAGTGGAAAGAGAATGGAAAAAAAGTATCACATTTTAATAAAAATACTTCTGTAAACAATTACTATGGTCTTAAATTAGATATTGGCAAGATTATTGGTTGACACAGTTGTTTACTTTTTGCAATGACCTTTCTGCTTTCTGAATTGTTTCCCATATTGAGTTCCCATGTACTGGCCTCATGATGTAGCAGCACTTGACATGTTTCTTACTCTGTATTGGTCATGATAAAGTGTAATTCTTACTCCTTGTGTTGTTTGTAATTGAGTTTCAACTAGGTAGGTGGTCACCATGAGTTCCCTAGGAATGTACTTGAACATTATGAATGGTTCATGTTCTGGTTAAAGAGCCGAACCTGTTCAATATTTCCCCTTTCTCAAGAGAAAGGAGAAAGTGGTCTTTGCAGCTCTACTGCTGTTTAGGCCTATTTACTGAGCATCTCACTAGATGTTAAAAGTAGTCATCTGTTGGTTAAAAATAATTAACATAGACAACTCTGACCTTCCTATAGGTGACACTGGAAGATTAGAAGAATCTGATGGAAAATCAAGATGTACTGCTTCCTATCTATATACTTTCAGGGTGTTCTGGCATTTCTGAGGTGGCAGATGATCTAAATGGCGACTAGGGCTTTTCCAAGCACTGCTCTGAGCAGCTAGAACTCATCTGCTGCATTCCCTCGGTGAAGGTCATACGTATGCTTTTACAATACGCGTTACTTCCCTGGTGACAGCCAGTGTGTGTTACTGTGAAACTGAGAGGACCTTTCATCCTGGTTTTAATGTCATCACTAGGAGGTCTGAATCGGTATCACTGAGGAGGATGTGAAGTAGAGGTGGCTTATCTCTTACTCTCAAATATCTCTGGCATTTGTTTGTTGGAAAAGAGTTAGGTCTAGTAATGTACCTTCGATAATTATTGATTTAAAGAACATGCAAATTCTCTGCTGCTGGTAACTATGATAACATAAGAGAAAACTGCATGTTTCTAGTCAAACAGCTAGATAGACATTATAATTTCTTTAATGGTTAACTTTGCATATAATTTCATGTTGAAGAACAATACACAAAGCATAAATAGCTGTGATAAAATGACAAATAATAGCTTGTGCTCAAAAAAAAAATGAGGCTTTGTCTTACTGAGGATTTGTGACTCCCTTTAATTCTCTGTAACTTGGCTCAATTTGATACAGTTCCCCATTAGTCATAAAGGGACACTTAATAATGTTCTACTGTAAAATATATTCAAGGAAGATTGCTGCCTTGCAGCTGTGTGTGGCTTCAGTAGAACAAACTGTAAATGTTGATGGCTGGTCTTTCTACTGTCGGTAGCATTGGATGACTCTTAAAAAATCTGCTCTGGATTTTGTTTATACCTTCCTCTTATTTCCTGGGGATGCTTTCTGGCAAAGAGAAGGAATGATTTCTGCACAGTCATATTGGATGACTTTTCTCTGCAAGTAACCCTAGATGCACACAAGGAAGTACAAGTCACCCTCTTAAACCTGATCCAGGTAGTGGGGCTGGAAGACAGCCAGTGGGCATGTGGGAGGGCTGCTGCTGCTGCGAGGAGGAGATCGCTGCGCGCGGGCTCTCCTTCCCAAATGGTGCCGGTGTCTCGCTGGAACTTGCAAAGCCGATGCCTGTAGTGACTGGTCTTACGTAGTTGGTACGTAGCTGGTCGTATGGCTAGCATCTGGTCTCCAGCTCAAAGATGATTCAGAAATTGCTGCTGCTGCCCCATGAGAGTATTTTCTGCTGTGGATAACTAGCGAAAGTTCTTCGTTGTCTCTTCCCTCCCCTACTTGTGTTGGCACAAAGGCTGGCACCAAAATGTTTGCTGGAATAAATGTGACGTGGTGGATTGGATCTGATTCTGATGCTTGTACATGAGCCCTGTGGTGTGTAACAAATGTGTCACCACACAAAGTTTATAGGAGCACAAGCAGACCTAGCCCCAGCTTACATACTGTCCCCAGCTTTTATTTCTCTACTTTCCTTTCTCTTGCTCTGCCTTCCATTCCCTGTCTCTTCCCTCTTCTTCTTTCCCTTATGCCCCCCCGTTGAAGTGAATCAGCTCCTTTCCTGCTGTCAGTGCCAGTTTAAAGCATTGGGGAACCAACATGGCCTCCTTCTAAGTTAAGTTTGTTAATTATGTTCTTTTGTCTCTTATCAAGCCCTTGTCTCTGCTACAGCAACTCTGTTTGTGCAGCTCTGCTGCCAAAGCCCTCTTGGACAGCCTGAAGGAAAGAGGTTTTTGCCAGTGGGGTTGTTTTTTCTTTTTGCTGTCACAGCAAACGTAAGCAAAGCTGAGAAAAACTACCTTCTGTTAACTGATAAATGTGTTCAGTGAGGGGGATGTGTATGTTTTACACCCTGAACCGGCACAGTTCTCCCGGTACACGGTGTATCCCTGCCTGTCCTTTATACTATCTTTGTAGTATAAACTGGACCCTATTTTGTCTTTGAGAAAGGACCCGTTATCTGCCTTGTATTTGTACAGTGCTTAGCACAATGTAGGCTACTCCTTAAGTACTTACCAACGCAACCGTGACTAGCCATTTGCCCTTGCCAAAGGGCTCAGTATGGTTTGTCACGGTCACTCTTACAAGGCAAATACTTAAATTTCTTGATCCATTATGCCCAGTGATGGACTGCTTCTCCTTATGCGATGCTGGCGGGGGCTGAACTGCTTTCTATTTCTGTAGTCTTTAAGTATATAGAAAGTGAGTAAGATGTTGTCAGTTCCGAAAAGGAGAAATTTAGATTGGCTTAGCATACTTTGGGTACAGACTCTTTCTTCAGAAGGCTCTCCGGAGGTTAGGAGTGACCCATATGTGTGGGCAGGGATGGTGGGGGAAGCAATCTGCAGCACCCCGTACCTTTACCCTGTAGGGTGGGAGAGGACTTCTGCCCTCCCCCAGAGCCCTAGCTCTCACCGCAGCATGCCAGTCTGACCCAGCACAGAGCTGGTCCCAGGGCCGCTTGCTCCAGCCCGGCACGGCTCAAGGCAGTGCTGTCTCCATGGGCCCGTCAGGTGCCCTGTGGTGGGAGTCGGGGTGGTGGGTTGGAGTCAGGGCTCGGAGCGTTCCTGGCCCCACTGGAACTTGGTTTGGGTTAGGCTTCCTGACTAGAAGCACAGGTCCAGCCTTAGTGGCCATGAATTGTGGTTCCCAGATTGCCTCTGCACTGCCGCAGCAGCCTCCCCCGGTAGGCTCAGTGGTGGGTCCTACATGCCAAGAGATGGGGCCCTACATCTGTTTTCTCACGAGGAGATGGTGGTGATGGCAGCAGCCTGGCTGGGCTCTGAGCTGGCCTGTGCCTGGTGCGGGAGGGCATGCATAGCTGTTCTTGGGAAATGGATGTATGGGACCATTCCTTGGGCTGCCATTTTATAAAATAATTTTCCAGCTCTTTTCTAAGCTTAATAAACTTTGAGTCATACAGCTGTCAGAAGCTGGGATACGTAGCTGTTCTGTCTGGAAGAGGAAAGTAAAAGACTTCTTGAAGCACGGCGGGTTGCTATCTCACTGCATCCCAGGAAAGCCGGGCAGCGTGCAGCTGCACTGCACACGGGAGGATGGAGCAGTGACGTTCCTGCTTGCGGATAGCAGATCCCGTGTGGAAATGTGCATCCAGGTGTGAGGAAAATGCGTGGGTGAGAACGGGTGGCGTGAGCGGAGTGCAGCGCACGCGTAGTCTGCTCCCATTGCAACAGCCGTGCTGTGGGCTGGCTCTGTGCCCTGATGGGATAGCTGGAGCTGCCTGGGTGGCCGCTGCCATCGGGTGCCTGCGTGTCCCTCAGGTAGGTGTGGGAAGCTGGAGGAGGAGGTTTCCAGCCTTCCTGACAGGTGGGCTGCAGTGGAGGTTGGCGATGGGCTTGGCGGGGTGGGTGCTGCAGCCCTCTCTTAGCCAACTTCAGTCACCCTGCGCTTGCAGAAGCCTTCCTGTGAACTGAGTGACTTCCCAATAGAGAGTGTTTTGCTAGACTTCACTAAATACAGAGGCTTTGCATGTTGCTGTGTCTCCATTTTGAGGATAGTGGATACTTTAATAAATCGGGAAGGAGTAGCTTAGATTGCAGAAGTAATTTAATACTCTTCTGCTGACTCTATAAACTGACAGCAGGACGTGGTTCTCTGATGGCCACTGAAATGGAAAAAACATTCTCCTGAGAAAGCAAATCTGAATTATTTCCACCATCACAGCAGGGTGCATTATGTAGGGCTGGAACGTACCATGACCTGTCGAAATGAATGACTGAAAGCAGGAAGTCATTCAGCTTGTTTTTGTGCATGTGAAGTGAGGGGATAGGAAACGAAGAAAGAAGGCTGTACGCTCTTGTCATGGTTAGAGCCCAGCTGGCAACAAAGCACCATGAGGCTGCTCGCTTACTCCTACCCCCTGCCCCGGTGGGATGGGGAGGAGAAAATATAACTAAAAGCTTGTGGGTCGAGGCAAAGGGAGGGATCACTCATCGGTTATGGTCACGGGCAAAAAAACCCGACTCAACTTGGGGAAAAACCAAAATCAATTTAATTTGTTACCAATCAAATCAAAACAGGAGAACGAGAAATAAAACCAAATCTTAAAAACACTTTTTTCCCACCCCTCCTTCCTTCCTGGGCTCAACTCCTCTCCTGGTTTTCTCCACCTCCTCCTCCCAGCAGCACAGGGGGACGGGGAATGGGGGGTTTGGGGTCAGTTCATCACACGTTGTCTCTGCCACTCCTTCCTGCGTTGTTTTAATTATGTAATTATAATTAATTGTATAATTATAAAGGCCTTGGTTCTGTAAGGCTTTTGACACTGTCTCCCACAACATCCTTGTCACTACATTGGAGAGAGACAAGTTTGATGAATGGGCTGTTAGATGGATAAGGAATTGGCTGGATCCAGAGAGTTGCAGTCAACTGCTCAATGTCCAAATGGAGATCAGTAACAAGTGGTGTCCCTCCAGGGTCTGTATGGTGACCTGTAGTGTTCAGTATCTTCATCAATGACATACAGCGGGTTTGAGTGCACCCTCAGCAAGTTTGCAGAAGACGCTGTGCTGAGCGGTGCAGTTGATTTGCAAGAGGGAAGGGATGCCACCCAGAAAGACTTTGACAGGCTTGAGGAGTGGGCCCATGCAAACCTCGTGAAGTTCAGCAAGGCCAAGTGCAAGGTCCTGCACATGGGTCGGGACAACCCCCAGTATCAGTGCAGGTGAAGGGATTGAGAGCAGCCCTGCTGAGAAGGACTTGGGGGTACCAGTGGATGAAAAATTGGACATGAGCCGACAATGTGTGCTCACAGCCCAGAAGGCCAACCATATCCTGGGCTGCATCAAAAGAATCATGGCCAGCAGGTCAAGGGAGGTGATTCTGCCCCTCTGCTCTGCTCTTGCTAGACCCCACACTTGAGTGGCTAAGAGCTATTTGCTTTCATGACGAGCGTTTGAGATATGTTGCATCCAGTGAGACCTCGGTTAGTTCCTTCTGTCTGCTCTTCTGGACACATGAACAATTTCCTCATGCCCTTACCAACCTACTTTTATTATCTTCTGTGTGGTGATGCAAACCAAACTTAAACCAAATTTTGCTGGCATCTGGGGTAATTGCACCATGGATAATCTCCTCCCATTACACACCATAAACCGTAGAAGAAGCTTCTGTGCATCTATTCTTAGGTATTCCTGTTCTCCCACTCCAGTGTGCTTTAAAGGTTTGGTTAACTTGCTACGCAGCAGCGAAGCATCTGAATCATCTGTGAAGAGCGCATGTACTAGGAGGAAAGCCTTGTCCCTTACTGTGCTGGAAAGGGTATAGTTGAGCTCGGGAAGTGGCAATATGTAATGGCAGAATGTTATCAAATGCTGGTATTTCACAAATACTCCTATTTGGTATTGATCTGACAGCTTTGTACCTTTCTACGCCCTTTACCTAAGTATGTGTCAACAAATGTATATACACATTTTTAAGCATGGCTTGTGAAAGTAATTGGGGAATGAATTTGTCAGAAAAATTCATTGCAAAACTAATTTCGTATCAGACACTGGGGCTAGCATCTGTGTAGTTTAAGAAGTGACCTTAGTTACACGATCATTCTTGCTGCCATTAGTTTAGCTGGTTGATACTATAAGTTACATTTAGGTTGGTTTCTGTACAGGAGACTAAATATAGGGCTCAGCAGCTATTCAACTCAGATTTCTTGTGAATAGTTTTAGTAATATCAAATCTAACTAAAGTGGACATTTAAGGAAAACCCTTACGAATTTTGGGGAGCAACAGATATTTGCCAGAAGATGGGATTCAGGGGGCAGTTCAGCTCTCTTTCTGATTTGTTAACATTTGGCAATTGCTAGCTGCTGTCAGGGCAGGAGGAGGTAAGTGAAGGTAGAGGAGATCTGTGTCAGCTAATTCATGTTGTCTAAGATGGGCCTTTGACAGCCTTCCTTCTGAAGAGCAATGTTATAAAGTCAAGGTGATAGAAAAAGGCAGTATTAGAGTTTTTTGTACTTTTTAGAAAATACTTTTCTTCTCAAATTGGCACTTCAAAGGGACACTGAAAGCAGTGGCTTAATTGATCTCCTGGCAGTCAGCAGATGAACTTTACAAAGCAAATGCACTTACTTAGCTGCTGGCTGTCAGTGTCGTCTTCCCCTGCGCTGTAACGCTTTCCCATGTTAACTTTCTTAGGGTCCGAGAAGAAGTAAGAGTAAAAGGGAGTGTGAAGGTTAACACCGTTCTGCTGTCATGTACCACCATTCTTGTACAGGGTCCCCCCACCCTCAAAGGAAAGGAATATTAGAAATGTATGATTTAGAGCAGCTTTTTAGTTTCACATTTTGCTTCTTTTTCCAGGGTAGAGAAAATGATTAATTTGTTTCAATACACGTTACACCTTTTGATCCACTATCTGTGTGGAAGAGTGGCAGCCCCTTATACAGCTCAATTCCAAGTCCTTTTGGCTTTTTTTTTTTTTAAATCTGAGAGGATTTGACCCAATAGCTTCTTTCTGAAAAACCCCATCTTCTTCCTTTAGATGCAGCTGGACCAAAGCATTCTTTCTCAAATGACTCCTTAAACTTGCTAAGTTTTGTTCTTTGCCATCTTTACGTGTTAACACAACTACCCTAACGTGAACCAGGATGTGCTTATTGGGTTTCTCGGCAGCAGGCGCAGAGCCATAGAGATGGGGAGAGGGAAAATGCTGAAGAAGGGAAGGACGCCGTCCTGATTGCTGTCACAGTGCCCTGTTTGCTATGTTTAGTACTAAATAAGAATCAAGTGAAAGATAGAAAGGAGAAAGTGCCTCTTTCAGGGAGGTTTTACTTAAACACTGTCTTTATTACTGCTTCGTTTGTTCTGCAGAGTGGGAAGCCCCCAGTTAAGGACATGTTCACGGATCTGAAAGATGGAAGGAAGCTTTTGGACCTTTTGGAGGGTCTGACAGGAAAACCTCTGGTAAGAGAAACGTGTATGAGTCATGTTGTCATTTATTAAAAAAAGCCCAAATAAACAAAACACACAAACCCCAAACTGTGGCGTGTGATTTTTTTATTTATTTTTTTATTTTAGTTTAGTTTATTTAAAAATCTATTTTGCTTGTAACACGTACTTGCTCTCTACACTTCCCGTGAAATTCCCATGAACTCTACTCGTGGGATATAGGGTCAGGCTGAAGTTAGCTGTGTAACCCTTGAGGGTTCCTGAGGGTTAAACACATTGTTTAGCAACATATGTAAAGCCAGTGGTGTTACTTGCATAATGTATATTGTTAATAGAGGTCTTTCAAAGGTCTGCTTCTGGATGATCTGGAAGAGCAGCCTTTAGCTGGATACCCGTGGACTTTTTCAAATAAGCTCATGAAAGATGCTTTAAAGAAGGAAAAAAAAAAATCAGGAAAAACATGGTAACAGCTAGTAGGCAATACAAAAATCGGCATCTCCATTGAAAAATTCTTTATGATCTACTGATAGGAGAGGGCTAAAAACTACTCAAGTCTTGTTTGGAAGAGCGTGTGTGGAGCTGAAGATTTTTCCCCTGCTAACATCGATGCCTCTTCAGAAAGATACACGAGGCATGGTGAAACCTGTGCCATCCCTTGGGTTTAAATTCTTGATTTTATTTACGATAAATCTCAGAGTTGTTTATTGACCTTATGGGGAACCTTCAGCCATTTGTAATTTCACCTTGCAAGCTTGCCTTGTTTTATACAGATGCATTTCACTAGTACTTCTAATGATTTGTGCTCTGATTTGAAGTATATTGAAGACAATATAAGTTTTTTGGTTTCTAATTTTGTTGATTACCGTGTTCCAAGTTCAGCTCCATGTTCTTGCAGTATGATCATGTTCTGCCACAGGAGTTAAATTACAGTGATTAAAAGCGAATGGACTGGCAGGTATTGTCAAGAGTTGCAGTAGGTTTTTTCTTTTTTCTCCTCCCCCCGATATTAAAAGGAAGGGAAAGTCAGGAAGCGTAACTTCTTCCTAGTATGCAAAGACTTAGCAGGCTTTTGCTGCCAGAAAAACAAATTGCTGCTTGTTTCCTCTTGGGAGCCAAAAAATTTCAACTACTCTGGCAAACGTTCAAAACCTTCAGATTTTCCCCGGGAACTCCCACTTTGCTGTTGTATTGCCAGTTTATAATTCTGCAGATGCTGGGTATAAAAATTCTGGACTTGCCAAAGGTGAAGTGAAACGTGCTGAATACAAGGCTTGTCCTGTGCCTCGAATTGAGGAATATTGTTCTGACCAGTTTTCATTTTGATGTTTCTTTTTAAATTGTTGTGGATGAGCTTGTTTGGTTTTTGTTTCTATTTAAAAAAAAAAAAAAAATCTGGAGAAAATGAAGACATTTTCTGTTTGCTCTATCATTCATTTTGTTTGATCTGTCAAGTTAATTCTGGTGTGAACAGATTGTAACTTTTTCTTTTCAGCCTAAAGAACGAGGTTGCACACGAGTACATGCCTTAAATAATGTCAACAGAGTACTGCAAGTCTTGCATCAGAACAACGTAAGCATGTTTTTCCACAGCTTTTTGATAATTCTTTAATTTATTCCTGTGTGTAAATGCATTCAAAATGCAGAGAATAAAGATTTTTGGTACCTAAAATGATGATTCAGTGAGATATGCAAAACTGAGAACAGTTTACCCATCTGATGTAGAATTTCAGTGTCTGGCAATTTTGTGAAATCTTAAAATGCTAACTTAATAATGGTATTAACTAAACTGTGTTTCACTGAGAAGTGTTCAGCTCCGAAACCAAAGCTGATTTAAAACTCTGCTATGCATAGCTCATGAACCTGGCAGGACAAAGAGCTAATTTCCAGTGAACATGTGTAACTTGTGCAAAAATCGGTAAGGGTATTACAGGTTTTGTGTCTCTCTGTTTCATGTCCTGATCTCAAAATCCAGGAGGATCCTTCTGTTGACATCTGTCAGGAACAGTCAGTACATATCTGACAACTAATTTGGAGCCTTGGTAACTCATCAGAAGAACAAACAAACCAACCCCAATCCTTCTTTAAGAAAAACGAGAATAATAATTGTTTTAATTTACTTTTATTTTTTACTGCCTGGAAGCCAGTAGTGCTGTAATAAAGTGATTTTATTTTCCCCCTGAAGAATAATTCCTGATAAGAGTACTCTCTATAGTTAAAATTTCTATTTGTGAATGTCAGGGCACTAAACTTAACAAGAACATTCTGGTAATAAAATACATCTAATGCAAAAAGGCACTGACATATTTATGTAAACTGCTGATTGAAGAGTGATATGAACGTGCTGTATAATACTGCAATTTCCCCTCTGTGTTGGTGGACTAGTGTCATATTTCTAGGAAGTAGCCAAATTTAGTGGTGTGTAGTTAGGTTTTTTTTTTTCCTTCTTTGAGGTACTGTAAATATTGATTAATTTTTTTTTTTTGAGGATAAGTATGACTCCAGCTTGAAATTGATTTATTTTATGAAGATAATAAATGAAATAATATTGAATTACAATAATTAATTAGTTCTTTAAGCTGGCAGGATCTGGGTTTATAGAAGTAAAGAGGTGGTGGTAGTTAGCTGAAGGTTGTTAAGGTCATGTACGTGATTTATACCTACTGCTTAACTTCATTAGAAAGTGTGTGTGTGTGTGTTAAGATGAAGGGAGAAGACATCCACTGAGAAGCAGTTGTGTTCTGTTGCCTGAGAGTTTGTGGGCTATACAATATTCATAACTTGTGAAATAATTTATAAAAATGTTTAAATATATATTGTAAAGATCAGACAAGCCTAAGGTGTAGATCTTCAAGTGATCTGGTGAACCTTTTCCATCTGGTGAGCAGTATGATTCTGTGTAATGAATTTCAACTTTTTTGATTTGTGGACCGAGTTTTTAAAAATAATTAAAAGAAAAAAATCCTCTGGAAATCATTCCATATAGCCAGTGTCAGTCTACTGTCAGGAGTACTGGCTGTCTACTGTCAGCTTTCTTTTATTGATTGTCTTGTTTTAGTCTTAGTAGTCCACTCACCATCCTAGTGGATTGCTGGCGGCATCCTGCAAAGCATTGGTTTAGTTCAGAATCATTAAAATAGAAAAATGAGCATGTGGAGTATTTTCTTTTACGTATGGTGTAGTTAGCAAGAGGAATGCATTATTGGTGTTATTACTTATTAGTAGTATTATTAATGTGCGATTAAAAATGTGAAGTGGTTTGGCTTTTTTTTTTTTTTTGTTACTCATTCTTAGGAGTGCTTCTCTTGTATTATAGGTGAAAAAAACTCTTGCAATTTAACTGTTTTATTTTTGTGCCCTTGACCTTTAGTCTTGCTTTCTGCTCCTTGTGTTCTAGAGTGCTTTCAACTGAGCTGTTTAACGATCCACACTGGTGATTCTTTTGGCCTGTTTTTGCCTGTTTAATTTACAGTTATCTTGAAGTATATGCCTGGTATTTGCAAAGAATATCGCAGTAAGATTCTGTTCCAGCTGCTGTAAAAATTGGGAGAGGACAATCCACAAATCCACAAGCTTCCTTAGTACTTTGAAGTGCAATTTGTGCTTCCATGTTAATCTGGCAATACAGTTTTGATTTGATTCTCCTGAGAGACCTATGGGGAATTGAAAATTGTCAAGATGTAACCTCACTGCTTTCAGATATCAAGTACATTTTGCAGGATTGAAGCTATTCGTGATTGTGTGATAAGAGGAAAAATATTCCTGGAATACCATTATATTCTTACATTTCAGCAATATCCTCTAAAACAAAATGAAACTTTGTTCTTGTCTATTCTGTCATTGCTGCATCCACTGAGAACCAGAGCATGGGCCCAGTTACTGTCCTGTGATTGTCCATATCGTTTAATTTTTAGTCAGCTCCTTGGTGCAGGTTTTGTCTCTATGACCAGCTGTGATCCCAAGCAATACCCCGTTACAGTTTTGGGGGTTCGCGTAAGCTGGGAGGTGTTTCTGGTAAGCACTGTGAACAACACTACTTTGTTTTGGAGCAGGGGTGAGAAAGAGGGAAAAAAGCTTCACCGTCGAGATGAAACGCACTGTGCCACATGCCCTTGGGGCCGGAGGATGCTCCTGGCTCAGATTATTTAGAAGAACGAAGCCCCACCATCTGCCCTGTGTGGGAGTGTGTTGCATCATCTGCGTCGTGTGTACATACACCCAGGGAGGCACCTGCCTCACCTGCCATAGGCAGCTGTTCCTCACCCAGTTTCCGTAGGCATGGTGGTGACTAATGCAGTGTGCTGCTGTTGGTTCCCTCCAAAAGGTGGTTCAGAGTTAGTGCCGCTTTCTCTGCGTTGGCTGAGTGGAGACTTGATGCCCCAATTCAGTTCAGACTCTCGAGTAGCGCTGAGTGGGTGTCTGAGAGTGCTCTAAGCTTCGCTTCTCCCGAGGGCTGAATACGTGATGCAGGAGAGGGTAGCCTCTCCTGCCCTCTTGCTTACTAAAGTAATCTCCCTGTCTGTCTTTCTATGTTTCTGTCTTTCTAATGATCTCAATTAGAGTGTTACTGGGTCTATATGTCACCCTAGGCATATAGAAAACTTGAAAATTTTATTTGTCCCTTGAGCTTTCAGTGGTCTTGTATAAACTTGTCCCATTTGGATGCTAGTTCATGCAAAGGACAAACCTATTCTTAATTACTTAACTTTTTTTTTTTTTTTTTTTTTAAATACCAGATCCTTCATGTTTGCATTTCTGTTGGTCAGTTTTGACTGCTGGTATCCATCTATGTAGTAGAGGATAGGATAAAACTCTTCCAGTGGGTGCCGTCTATTGTCATGTTGTTTAAGCAGTTGTCGTGACAAATTCAGATAGACAGTACTCTGTCATCTCTGGCTCTCTCTTTCTAATTATTTTTTATTTCAGAGTGCTTGATAATATGTGGCTGGACAGCCAGGAATACGGGTGGGGGTGCGACTTGAAGCTGTGATAACGGTGTTTAATATAGAGTTGATCTGACCTCTCTAGGTGGAGTTGGTGAATATTGGAGGAACTGACATTGTTGATGGAAATCACAAGCTGACGCTTGGGCTGCTGTGGAGCATTATCTTGCACTGGCAGGTGAGAGGCTGCTGTGAGATCTTTTACTTTCCAGGAATCGTGTGCATCAATCTGCTGGGATTCTCACAGCCCTTCCTGGGGTTTTGGTGGCAGAAAAAACTGCTTCTATTTTGGGCTGGTAAATAAAGGCAGGCCAGTGTTTGGCTTCTGACCTCTGTCTATTGGCTGCCTCCCATGGTACATATTCTTGTATGTGCTCAGCTGTACTCGGCCTCTTAGTTCAGTTCCTGGTGCTGTTTATTGCGGAGAGGCTTTTCAGGCTGAAGCGCTGCATTTATATATTCCTTCCTCAAGACTTCTATGCGCTTCTGTTTGCAGGTAGTTTTTTACTATCTCAGTAGCTGTTTTGAGCTTGCATCTTATATGTTGCTCTGTAAGTTTGTTTCTCAGTCTCATAGATTGAATTGTTCCTGGTTTAGCCAGGTACCGGAGAGGATCACTGAATTCACTTAGAGAAACTTTGGTGGATGCTTACGCATAGTACCCAAACAGCAAACTGTTTGTGTTGGCTGAGCAGATACCTTCTTGTTGCCGAAAACCTCTGCAAGCTGTAGTTTTGGGGTTTTCTTACTGGTGGAACCCCAGCGCAAGACAGCGAGAAATATTATAACTCATGCTTAGTGTAGGCAGGACTGAGAGGGAGGAGGATCGTAATGTAAAGAGTAATGTGTCACTAATACGTGGCATGGAGCACTACTGGCTCTTGTAATTGGTAGAGTGCAAAGATGGCTTGAAGGCTCCTAGTCACAAATTTCATGTGAGGAGTTAGAGCTTGATTCATAGCTTTCCACGGGAAAGGCCCTTTCCCACTTTATGAAATAGTTTGGTTCAAAGGTTTTGTAAGTAGGAAAAGTGGAAAATGTGTCTGTAAGGTGTAGCTGCTGCTGTCTTGCAGGTGAAGGATGTCATGAAGAACATCATGTCAGATTTGCAGCAGACCAACAGCGAGAAGATCCTGCTCAGCTGGGTTCGGCAGTCCACGAGACCTTACAGTCAGGTCAATGTTCTGAACTTTACCACAAGCTGGGCAGATGGACTTGCCTTTAATGCTGTCATCCACAGACACAAGTAAGTAGGAAATGTTAGCTTATCTTAGACCTAATGAAGTAAGCAGCTTTTTTCCCATGTCTTCATGCTTGAGCATTTGACTAGCCTGTTCTGGTGATTTATTGTTAGGTTTTAGGTTTTTTTTTTTTGTTGTGGTAACAATAACTAACAATGGAGGGATATTGCCAGAGCCTTGCAGAGGATGGAGCCAAGGCAGCAGCGTAACTCTCTCAGTTCCCGCGCATGCACGCAGACTTGGTAACTGAAGTGGATTTACATCCCACTTAGTGTGTGTTATACAGCAAATATGATGAATGGGTCTCTGCAGGGGGGTTGACCACCTTCCCCTGTACTTCCTTCGTCCTGCTCTACCTCCCCTGCAAAGGGAAACATTTATTTAATCCAAGTTTGCCGTATCACTTTGGTATCGAGACACAGAAGCTTCAAAACAAAGGAGTAAGAAAGACAGGCTCTGTAGCTTTTCTTAGTTTTTTGAATGTATATTGTTTGAAAGACAATGTATGCAGTTCTTTCAGGAGAACCGTTGAGCAGAAGAATCAAAGGGTAATATTCTATTTCAGGTATCTGTGGCGTATTCATTGCGTTGTTCATTATACTTTACAAGGACTGCTGTTAAAGCTTCTTTGCACAGATCTTTTGTGTTCTTTTTGATTTTTGGAGAACTCTTTGGTAGTCTAAAGAAATCATCATTACAGAATCCTATGAAACTTACATACCAGTTCTTTCTTTTTTTTAATTTTTTTTTTTTTTTTTTTGTTTACTTTGAGATCTGCTTCTGGGCAAGCCATTCTAATCCAGCATACTTTAAATGACGTCATCTCATTGCTTTGCAAGGGCTGACTGCTCTTAACCATAAGTAACCGTTTTGACATGGTAATAGTATGATAACATCTAAAATTTAACCAGGCCTCCTGGTGACCAGGTATCTGGCATGGCAAATGCTTTACGAACACCTAGGTTATTTATACCCAGCAGATAGAAAGTGTTCACAAAAACATGTGTTCACTTTGAGCCTGCTGTTCTCTGCTCTTAAGTGCCCATTCGGGCTGTGCTGACTGAAATAACAGGCTCTTGTCGCAGGCTCGCTGGCTTCAGGACGGGTCTCCCCGACACACCTATGCGCCTTGTAAACCAGAGCTGCCTTGTGTTCAGCCTGCGTGGATGCACGGGGAGCGCCTGCACCGCGCTGAGGGCTTCGGAAAGTTTGGAAGGACTGTTCTGCAAAGGCAGAGCAATACTAGCAAAGGTCTGTCTGCAGTTTATCAGGAGGATTACCAAGTCCCTCCTCTGGATGGTGTGAGCTGTACTGGGGGTTCTCATACCAGTGCGATTGCCTGTAGTGGCGTAGCTCTGCTGCTGAACGTGTGAAGCTTTGTGATGGAGAGGGTGCCAGCTTTAGATGCAAGTGTGACCTTGTTCACCTGAGGGAAGCAGAAAGAGAGAGGTAGCAACATTGGAGATCTGCTGTTTGTTGTCCTTATGCATTGTGACTACGTGCTTGGGCTTTGCAGGATCTGAAGTCGGTGAGCTCTGCCCTTTTCAGAGCACTGTTAGGTAGGAAAAGCACCTGCTGAAAACTTTATCTAAGTAACTGTGCTTTTCTCTGGCTTCCTAAAAGTTCTCAGTTACTTGGCTCTGCTCATCTCTGAGCCTTTTATTCCCTCTTCCTGGGAGCCTGGCAGCTGTCAGCACATCAGAATTCAGCTTTGCTGTCCCTGGGCACCAGTCCTTTAGCCAGGGAAGTACCTTTTTCCCCACATTATTGAGAAATCTTGAGCTGGGTTTAAATTTAGGTAAGCTTTAAAAGAGAACCTTTAAAAGGCACTTGCAAGGAACAAGCAGATTGGGGCAGGTTGCAGAAGTGGTAGGACAACAAAGCTATTTAGCTTACCCAGGCAGTAGAGCTTCCCTGCCTAAGGGGCATTTTTAATATCGCTTTTTTAATTTAGATTAATATGACACTTAATATAGGAGAATTTTTGTGGATCCCATTAAGAGGTGTAGTAGCTTGCTTTTCTCTTTATGTATCTGTCAACAATTGTTAGCAGTGCTACCTCTTGGCTATAATGTCTAGTAACTGTGTAACACTTGCAGTACTTAAATGTCCTATTACCTCATATAATTTTATTAACATTTTACTGTGCTGTTCACTTTCATTTCCTAGTATTAGCTTAGTTCCTCATTGAATCGAATTCTCTTGCTCATAGGTAAATACCTAGAATGCATTTTATTAAAATCTGTGTTATCACGGCAGTATGCAGGTAGCGCATATACAATCTACTTATTGTAACGTGTTTTTCAAAATAAGAGCCTCTGCTAAAGCTTTGTGTGAGTCTGTGTGGTTATCCTTCTTGCTTCTTGCATGGAGGTACAGTATTCCACTAGCTTATGTCAGGATCTTCGCCTATCTCTGTTCCCTGCTCACCCGACCTTCCTCTGGCTTTTTGGTTCTCCGAGCCCGCTGGCTTATGACCTTCCTGTTTCACAAAGTGTAATGACTCGACAGATGTTGAAAGGATACTCTCAGGTCGACTTACAGCTGAATTAAGTATTAAAAGAATTAAAGACAAGCCCGTCTCTTCCTCCCCAAGTTCTACAAAGCACAGAATTGATAGCAGCGTTTTAACAAGAGGCCGCTCTTATGGGGGACTGGGGAGCGTTTCGGTAGCTCTGCAGTCTTACAGCTGTGCTGCTGCAGCAGCACTAGGCTGGTCGTGCCCTGTCGGTGTGGGTACCACTGGGAAGGGGCCCTGTTTGCTGACCCCGCTTCCTGCTCACTGCTCTGCTCTTTCCCCTTGAGACCTGCCGGTATGTTTTGAGTGCACAGCTGGATTGGGGATTTGGTTTGGTTAATGCTGATGTGAGATGAAGGCTGCTGGCACTGTAAATTGATCAGCAACTTGGTCTGATTGACATTGTGACTCTTATGAGCACTTGTGATGGGGTGGGTTTTTTATGTTTGGTTTTTTGTTGGTTTTTTTGTTTGTTTTGGGTTTTTTTTTTTTTTTTAAATGAGGGAAAAAGGCCATGGGGCAGGGTGGGTGAGCGAGCAGGGGTGGAGACCGCTGCTGCTCCTGGCTGTCATGGTCTGGGGTGGTCACTGAGCCACATCACCAGTTTGGAATGAGGCTCCTGGAACAGAGTGACTCTTGATTACCCAGCAGAGCCTGACACAGAAAGCATGTAGTAACAGTTATGCTGTGAAAGAAACGGCTGAAGAAAACTGGTTCTGGAATAAACTTTAAACACAGAGTTTATTTATTTTTTTGTTAGTAGTATTTTATCTCCTGTTGCAGTCAATGAGTATATGTATAGAATACATAGAATGAAAGGTGCATGTTGCTGTGGGACATGCAGTCAGTTAGCTGATTTGTGATTGCCAGATTCTCACTAATAAAAAGAAAGCACATATTTGTATTTATGCATTCCTGTATCTGCACTTACGTTTATATTTTCTATGTATGTGTATGTTTATATTACTAAGGTAGCTACCTTCATATCCATAGCTTCATATTCTGCATGGTATGGATTTTTTTCTTCAGATAAAGTTTGTTGCTTTCTTTCCTGTTTTGTCTTTACTTTTAGACCTGAGCTTTTCAGCTGGGATAAAGTTATAAAGATGTCCCCAGCTGAGAGACTGGAACATGCTTTCAGCATAGCCAAGAACCACTTGGGAATTGAGAAACTGTTGGATCCTGAAGGTAGGATGTAGTTATTTTAAGTGACTAGAAGCTTTTGTGAGCTCTCTTGAAAGAAATTTCTTCCATTGATATCTACTATGAATACAAATTCCAGCAGTTTTGTGCAGTGATATTTTGTTTCAAGCCCTAAATTTGGATTTAAAAGAATGTAATCTGTAGGGTAAGGGTATGTCTGTGCATGCGTATGCTTTGGCTTCTTGAATATTAAGGTTCAGATTGACTTAACATTTAGAGACAGTATACAGAGGGTGAAGTTGGTATCCTGGCTTTGTTTTAGGTGGGAGTTCTACTGCAAGGGTCTGTGCTTCTCAGATGAACTAGAGCATTATGTAGAGTGGGATAGCTTAAGAGCTCATGATCTTTCATTCTTTATACATACACTGAGAAGCAGTAGCTGCCAGCACTGTGCGTACTTACTGTGTACCAGGAAGCTTTTATGGTTTCTTTTTAAAACCCTGAGCTGTTGCTCTGCTTTCAAGTGAGCTGTCAAAGATTCATTCTGTAAGACAAGCTCTCAAACTTTACAGATTCAAGCACCACCTTAAAAAA
>VYZV01036195.1:34773-58572 GCA_013401275.1 Pandion haliaetus | reverse complement strand
TTTGACCGACTGCCTGGACTAAAAGAGCTCTGAATTATCAGTGGTGTAGCTTCTGTGAGAAAATGTTTGTAATAGCTGGTTTTGAATCACAGAGGAAGAAGGGTGGAGAACAAAAGAAAGCATACATACCATTTTTATATATTTAATTCTAATATAATTTATAAATCCTACATCAGCTTTATGGTGGATATCTGGTCACTATAAATAACTTGGGGGGGGAGGTTTGTGCTCGGATATATTGAGAAATGGTTTTGCTGGAATTGTTTGGCTGGAAAGTATTACTTAGTTCTCTGATGTGATATTTTTTGTTCCCTTTATGTACTATTTTTGTCAATGCCAACTGAAATTCCTGCATATAAAGACTACAGAACTGTGCTTTGAATGCAAAGATTTTAAAGAAGGAATTGTCAATAGCTGTTTGACAAACTTGGTATTTTCTTGTGCTATTTTTCTGATGATCTGCAGTGCTTATTGAAAGCTTGGTTAACTGAGAAAGAGGAGGCTTTGAGTAAGGTCCAGACAAGCAACTTTAAAGATCAAACAGACCTGAGTGTGAATGTTCGAAAACTAGCAGTGAGTATTGCTATCGTGCTTTATCCTGTCAAATCTCATAGACTAAATGAATGGCAAATTACCAGTTTGACCCCAATAGGAGCTGTGAATGCATGATACTTTGTGGAAGCCAGGCCAATATTTTCTCCTTGCCAGATTCTTTCACTTGAATTTAAAAAATGTGTACAACTTACTCCATGGCTGTTCCGGGTTGGTGTGTCAAACTTTGGAACGGCTATCCTGGGTTTTTGGCAGGGTTTGCAGTTTATTACAGGCCACCAGTCAGCTGTGTCTTCCAAAGTGTGGGTTTGTGGTTTGATGGTGGGGTTTTTTGGGTTTTTTTTAATACATTGGTGCAGCTTGTACCTGAACTAATAATTTCTAACTGTTACTCAAGAGATACTGCTGATGGCTCTAGGAGCTGTTTCAGGGATGTGCTCTTAAAAAGAGTGTCTGTTAGTGCTTTGTTACACAAGAGAACTGCTTTGAAACCTATGATGCGTCTGGCTCAGGTAGTACATTCCCCTCCCATGGAATTAAAAGCTAAGGGGCAGCAGAATAGTTGATATTGTCTTTTAATGTTTTCTTTTAACTTCAGATTTTGAAAGAGGACATGGGTATGAAACGGCAAACACTAGACCAGCTGAATGAGCTAGGTCAGGATGTGGCCCAAATCCTTGGGAACGGCAGAGCATCCAGTAAAATCGATCAGGATCAAGAAGAACTAACTCAGAGGTGGGACAGTTTGGTTCAGAAGCTAGAGGATTATTCTAACCAGGTACTCAACAAGGCTTTATTACTTTTTAGCTGTTGAGATGTCTGTATGTATGCAAACCTCACTGATACTGTCAGCAAAATTGCCCAGGCGAGTTCTTGGCGTCAGGCTAGAGAGGTAGGTGAGCGCTCTTTCATGTGGGGCTGACTTTATCTGCTGACAAAGCTGTCTACGTTTTTTGGTCTTCAAAACCCCAAGTTGTTAACCTGACTAGTACTATTACTCCTTTCTCACACAGATTAAGCTTCATTTTTCTGATGAGTAAAGCAGGCTTGCCATGTATTATCAATCAATGCAAATGCCTTTAAACTTTATAAGAGTGCTGGGACTGGATTAAATCTGATACTAAAAGAAAACAAAGACAAAACCCAAAACCCAGAATAGATAAATAAATGGGAGTCATACAAGCTTTTATGCTCTGTGAGTATGATTTCTCATCTGTTGAAAATAGAGTAGTTGTTTGTTTGATATATAATGATGATAGCCAAGCTGGATTGTTAAATGTTTATTTTAGTATTTTGAGTGCTTGGTAATGTTTTTATTTAGACAGAACTCCCATTGGTTTCTGTGAGAATTTTGTTTGACAGTTTTATGACTCGTATGTCCCTTTTTTGTGATCTTAAAATGTTGTTATGGTGAAGGCTGTGGCACTGATTCATGATCCATTTAGTGTATAGTGAATGAGTTGTGCAGTCTGAGTAGAGAGGTCCATTTCAGCCATGTGGCTTTAATTTGTTCTTGCATTTGAGTCAAAGCACTGGAGAGTGCCAAATTCTGTCTTCGTCCCGTCACTCCCCCTAAATATCAAGCACATACTTAGAACTTACACGTTGATTCCCATGGGACTTTATAACCCGTTAAAGAGCGTGGAAGGTTTCTATTGACTGGAGTGAATTTTTAGGTCACACCCACTGTGTATTAGCTCCTTTTGAGATCTAGGCTTGGTTTTATAGGGTATGAGTGTAAAATACAGAATTGTGTGTTAATAAACCCAAAGGACCATGGTTCTTTTTGTGAACCAAGCAGTCCCGAAAGAAAATAGATAAAATGCTTATTTTGTTGATTTTAGTTCACTTGGACTGGCATGAAGTTCTAGTCAAACTGAGAATTTTGTTGCTTAGTTCCCATCTGTAAAATGAGAATAATGAAGTTTTTCTCTGGAGTCCATCTATGTTAAAGGTGCTTCATGACAGCTAGGTGTGGTCATCCGTAGGAGTGAATGAATGGGCTTTTTTTATGATTGATGAATAAAAGGAACTAAGCATAAGCAATTCAGTTTGTGTTAAAAATGGCATTTAACCCTTTTGTGAAATTATTTTGTGTAGGTGACTCAAGCTGTAGGGAGCGTAGGGATGTCACAGGTTTCACAGAAGACTGCTGCAGAAACAGCAATACCATTGAAGGAACAGGTAGCGGTTAAACAATCCAGACAGGAGTTACCCCCACCGCCACCCCCAAAGAAAAGGCAAATCCCAGGGGACAGTGAAGCAAAGAAAAAGTAAGTATATGTCACTACCATTTTCCCTTGCTTACTAGATACTACATACATAGACTCATGTCTCTCGGACTTGGCTTTTGATTCTTCTGTTATGCAAGTGAGGAATACTTAAGTTGCGGTTGCGAGGCTGGGTTTGGGGAACAGGAAGGGAATGTTATGTATAGCCTTGTTTTCAGAGCAACAGAAAGCCTGCAGCTTCCATTACTTTCAAAGGGAAATGGGGGTGTTTTGTTTCTCAGAAAAGCAGGTCTTCAGTCCTTTGTACCTCAGCTCCTTTGCTGAAAGATAGAATTAATTCTATTTACTTTATTTTGGAAAAAGATCTTATCTTTGGTTAAAAAGCGTTGTGAAAGTGCCAAGTATTTTGATTAATGTATTATTTATTTCTAATCTCTATAAAATATATGGGAGAAATGGGAGAAACTGCACAAAAAAGGCTCGGAAACCTATTCACCTCCCTGACATTTAGTAATAAGAACAATGTTACAGTCATGGCTGACTGATTTGCACATACAGAATCATAGAATGGTTTGGGTTGGAAGGGACCTTAAAGATCATCCAGTTCCAACCCCCCTGCCACAGGCAGGGACACCTTCCACTAGACCAGGTTGCTCAAAGCCCCATCCAACCTGGCCTTGAACACTGCCAGGGATGGGGCATCCACAGCCTCTCTGGGCAACCTGTTCCTGTGCCTCACCACCCTCACAGTGAATAATTTCTTCCTTATACCTGATCTAAATGTACCCTCTTTCAGTTTAAAGTGGTTACCCCATATCTTATCCCTAGGCTCCCTGATAAAGAGTCCCTCCCCAGCTTTCCTGTAGGCCCCCTTTAAGTACTGGAAGGCTGCTGTAAGGTCTCCCCAGAGCCTTCTCTTCTGTAGGCTAATCAGTACTTGGTAACATGTGTTGCATTGCCTTTATTAAATAGCATACCTAAAACTAAAGGAATTTTTTCAAGATAAATTAAGAAGGTAAATGCTGTATACTCATCCTTTTGCTTTTTGTGCTTGCCTGAGAACATGAGCATTTCATTGAGGTGTCACTAGTTTAAACCTTTGGCAGGTTGTTTAGGGAGAGGATAAAGGGTCGCGTCAAGAGCGGGGAGTCACTGTGCTAGTTGCACAGTGAAGAAGAGTTGTTCTCTCCATTTTTCTGGAGGAGGAATGGAGGTTCAAAGGGTGGAGGATCCTGCCCAGACCCTCTTGAGAACCTTGGTCAGATCCTCTGAGCTCTGGTGGGGGTGGTGTGTACGCGTGGGTGTCCCAGGGCAGTAGAGCAGGTGGCAACCCATCTCGTCCCTTCTCTCTGTTTGTCTCACGAGTTGTAGAAATTATTTTAGACTTTAAAAGCAAAGGTGATTTGATCTGTTATCTTTTTTCCTAGAGTTCAAACTGTATTAAGGACAGGGTCAGTTAAAAATAGATTAAATTTTCTGATGCTTTTGCCTCATCCCAGTTACTTATGTTGAAACCAACAAATGACCAGTAACTAGAATTTTGGAGGTTGTCCCATGAAAACTTTGAGTGACTAACAGTGACTTCTGCATTTGTTGGTAGGCTGTTACTTCATGTTAGGATTTATACTGTGTTAAGTAGTATAATTGTAATATGGCCTGACTTGTGGTCTGTATAGTATATCTGTCCTTCTCTCAAGTTCTGTACAGTATTGGTTAATTTGGGAGTTGGGTTTTTTGTTTGTTTATTTTTGTTTTTCGGTGGTGCTGGGTTGCGGCTTGGAGGTTTTAGGCATAAGAAAGTTATGTCAGTATAGATGTGTCCACTGTTGCCAAAAATATTAAGGTATAAGCTAATCTTTAGTCAGCTAAGCATTCAAAAAGATTTGTCCACTGTCACTGCCATGAGTGTGTAAGCTGCTAGTTTTTTCTTCAGACTAAATAGTGTTGCAGACTTTTACAAAATCTAGAACTGTAATTCTTATTTATCTTGTTCCTGAGGTTTAGTTTATTACTTTCAAAATACTCGGCATTGAGAGAGATCTTTTGTGACATATTAAAAGGAACAGTAATAGTTTGCATGAAGATATGTATTAAAAAAAATAAATAAATTTGCACCATGCATTCTCAATTTGCTCCCAAAGGCTAGTACCATGGACATAATTTTTACTATGGCAGATGTTTGAAAGTCTGTCTCTGTCCTACCTCCTCTGAGTAGTAATATGAGAAACATGAATCTTTTGTGCAGCATTGCTGTTTTGGGATTGAGTAATGTACTGAACATTAAGACTTCTGATTTTTAAGACAGAGTGACTGAATAGGGAAAAATGACAAAAAAAATTGTCTGACCTTTTAAACTAGGTTTGATGCTGAAAGCGCTGAGCTCTTGAACTGGATTTCAAAATCAAAATCTGCCATTCAGGCCACAGACATCAAAGAGTACAAGAAGACGAGAGAGACTTCGAGCATGAAAGAAAAGTTGAAGGTAAAATGGGGAGAGAGAGAGTGTTCCAGTGAACAGTATATTTTGTCTCTAAGCTGTCTGTTGGATGGAGGTATGGGCTGATCCACATGCTTCGTGGGGATTAAGTCCTTTAGTTAAATAGTTTCAGAGCTAGACATGCATGGAAATATCTTACCAGCTGGACACATTTTTGCTGGTGTTGGGTTGTGCAATCCACAGGAAATTCTAGAAACATACATTGCTGATGTCTTCTTTAGAATTCTGATAAATGTCTGTCTGCAGGATTAGTATCTTTTCCACTGAGCAGCATATTTTGGCTTCATGTTTCACAGTTGGAGATGGACTTGATTGACACCACTTTTATAATTTTGGCAGAGATGGGCCAGGGGCTGCTCAGAGACCCCTTGAATCATGCTGTGACTGCAGGCAGTGTACCACCCAGGGTCCAAAGTGGTCCGTTGTTACAATGTTTGGACGCGTTGTTGTTGTTTGCTCTATTAATTTTGGAGAAAGCCTGATAGTTGCAACTCATGTGCAGTATTACTGACTTTCAAGACAGAATATATAACTTTACAGGATCCTGTGGGAGCCATGAAATAGCCGTTTTATCTTCTATTCCTTCTGTTTCGGGAATGTGTTCTTGTTCTTTTTGGTCCTTGAGCATGCTTTGTTAATGAAGGCTTACTGGAGCTTTAGCAGGACCTGAACCTGCTTTTGAAATCAAAGACAATACTTAAAAATATCTATAGATATTCTTTTCAGTTCTGTAGTGCAAAATGGTGCCAGTAGGAATGTTTGGAATGGCAGTACTGTTGGAAATAAAAACCAAACCAACCCTCCCAATAGCTTGCTTATATAGCTTTATGAATGTTTGTAGCCCTTTATAAAATGGGCTACAAGACAAATACTAGGTTCCCATGAACAGCGCTGTTTTCAAGTGATTGGGCTCTTAAGTGCGTAGGACGGTGTTTGTTCTTCCCAACTGTGTAAATAAATGCATGCTTCTTCTGAATTTAATGTAGCAAGTCTAAATGGAATAATGACCTTGGACACTAGTTTCAAAAATATTTTTATTTGGAGATGCTTTGTTGTAATCACAGAGAATAATGAAGTTGTGGTCTTGTGGCCAACGAACTCATCTTTCCTCTGTGGATCTATTCTACCTATTGGCTCACACAGGAACATTCACCAATATGTGTGACCTGAGGGAGGAACTTGTTTCTGTAAAAATCTTGGTAGTCACATAGGATTTCTCTCACCATTTCTTTATGAAGGAGAGTGAACCACTAGAGCTTATGAGAGCGGATTACTTGTGTGCTGTAGTTCTTGCTCTTTGGATTTACAGGGAACAGGTTGTTATTCCTTTCTACTGGAAATCTCAGTAGAGACTGTAGAGGTGAAGGGACTATTTAAAAAAGGTCTTTTCTCCACTGGTTCACATTAAGTAATTACAATCTGTGATAACAAGTGACTTGTTTTAGCCGGTGTCCCAGTATCTGATTTCACACAGCAGGATCACCAACCATTTTAACAATATTTTATTCCTGGTGGTTTTTGTACTAGTCTCTTGCTTGCGTGGTACTTGTGACAGCTAACACCTTTTGCATTTCTTTTCCAAACAAACAGAATTAACATGCATCTTAGAAGGTGCTGTATCCAAGAAAACTGGAATGTGTTTTGGGTAGTAGTGGGAAAATACATGTTACTGGGGGAAGGGGGCAAGTCAAGAAAAATTACCCACCCTGAAACCATGTTCTTTGGGGTTCACTTTGTAGGTGATTGAAAAAGAAAGAGTTGAAAAAAGCCAAAAGTTAGATGAACTGAAACGAAGTGGACGTACTCTTTTGGATCAAATGGGAAAGGGTAGGCAACTTGAAGGTTTTTCTGTTTTGTGATTTAATCAGATGAGTTTCTGGGAAATAATACTGAAATACACTATCTCCAGTTAAGCATTGCAATCATTCCTTCCCTCTCCCTCCATTTTCTTTCCTTCAGAGATACTGGTCATTTTTACTGTTACTAGTTATATGTGTTTTGTTTTTATTAAAGCTTATAGAAAGGCAATATTAATATTCTTTGTTTAATGTGTGTTTTCATTTGCAACCTTTTAAGGGTTATTTTTATTGAAATAGAAATAATTTCTTAAAATGGCAGTAACATGCTTTTAGGGGAAGGAGTTTGTTTAATTTTAAATTGCGTGGAGATTTTAAGTATAAATTTTTAAAATATAACCCTTAAAGAAGTGGAAATTTTGAAACCAAATTTAAGCTTGATAGAAGTGTGGATATCTCTTTTTATTCGTAGTTTTCTCTATTTTTGTAAAAACTGTCAGTATGTTTTGATGATACAGTCACAATTTATGGCTCAAAGGCAAGAGAGAAGCCTACATGCTTGAGAAAATGATTGGTTGTCAATTAAAACACTTATCCCTGGAAACTATAATTAACATCAGTGAAAGTTGAATCTTTAAGCCTTGCCAAAATCTTGTTTCATAATGTGACAAAACTCCATCAGTGAAATGTGACTTTCTCCATGAAAGAGCTCTTCATATTATCCAGAGACAGTCTTTCAGGTCTGCTACGTACTTGGCTTCTGGTGAGGTTGCATTCAGACAGGTGAAAGGATGGTATCATGGTCCTGCATATTGACCAGCATCCCTTTTGGAAAATACTGATTTGCATTGGATTTCCCAACTGTCACATTTTTTCCAGCCAGCCCTTTTGCCTGGATACCCCAGTCTGCTAAGCATCTCCATTCTGCCCCTCCTTGTGTAGTACAGCTGAAGCTTTTTACAGTGGGTGCCATTGCCCTGAAGCTGATGGCTGGAAGCCACTGATTTGACCTGGAGTTTGGGTTACAAAAATGCATAGCAGTTCTGTGTCTTCAAACCTGGACAGAAATTCTCCTTCCCTCCCTCTCTATCCTTTATAAACCCCTCCAGCTGTGATAGGTCATGGCTATGAAACCAGTATCTGTTGATCATAATGAGAAATGCATAGTTAAAAACCTGCTTTGTATCAGCAAAAAATAAGATAAGGAAATTGCTTCCTAATTGTTTGCCATCTTAAAGGTTAAGATATATAGAAAATAACCCATCTACAGCCCCTGCCTTTGTCAGGGTCTGCTAATATGTTTTGTCCAGCTCAGAACGACAGCCCTTCTCTCCAAAACCAGGCCTATCTGCACCTTTGTGGCATCATGCACAGCACTGTCATGCATGTGTATACACCCCTTTCTATCTTGGGGCGTGTACAGGCTGTGCCGTAATGGCAGTGACCGAGAGTTGCATGCACGCTCCTCTTATGTGCCTGGCTGCAGCTGCTGTGCATCTGTATAGTAGATGTGCCAAGTGTATGGCCAGTGTGTGAAACACAGGGAGGATCTATGGAGCAGAGCCTTCAAGTGCTCTTGTAGAAGCTGGCTGGCTGCCCTGACCAGAGCACTGGGCTCCACTTGTGCTAAAGCAGTGCAGCAAAAAAACCCCCTCCACGTGACTCTCCTCCTTATACTCCAATCTAAATGACAGAACTGCTAAGTTCGAATGACCCAAATACGCCTTATATAAGGAAGGTGGTATCTTGAAAGAGAATCTGCATCAGAAACTTGCAATGGCAAGAATGTACTGTTGAATGCACATTGCACTGAAATTTCTTCACGTATAGCAAAATCATCGGTTACTTCTGGCACGTAAAAGAACGAGGAATGGGAGGTCTCTTCACTCCTGCTGCTGCATCCTCAAGTAATGCATTGACTTGTCAAAAAGGTGGTGTAGCAAGTGCTTCATGTAGTCACTGGGAGTGGGAAATAAGCTCGTGTTTTGTCGTGGTGCTTTTGTAGCTATTCATACTACCTAGTTATTAATCATGTCTGCATGCAGTGTGACATTGTTAGCCACTGCTCCCTCTCTCCCAGGCCGACAGGCTTTCCATCTACCTTTTAAATGAATTTATTGCTGCCTTCCAACTTGCTGCTTATCTTTTTGTTTGTGGGGTCTAGAATAATAATAATAATAATATTATTATTATTATTATTATTATTATTATTATTGGAAGCTTACTTAAATAAAGCTTATTTTACTTAAATCTACATATCAACGTTTAGACACAAATCATGATGAAGAGTCGTGATGGTCAAGAGTCAGCTCATTGTTATCAATTCAAAAGTTATCAAAGGGAAAGAATGGAAGTGGTATAGCTCACTCTTCATTTTACTATTGATGTGGAAATAAAAAGCTGGAATGCTGTTAGTAATATGTATGGTTTTATGGATAGTAGACTTGGAATCAAAGCATTTTGCATGTTGACGTGAATGTGCATCCATATCTGAAGAGATGAAAGGATAAATGCTTGTTAACCAAAATGTGTTGCAGTTAATATAAAAATAATTTATATAATCTTTTAGAAGGACTTTCTACAGTGGATATAAAAACTGTGATGGAGAAAATATTGTCAGGGTGGAAAGAGGTGGTTCAAGATCTGGAAGAAGTGGCCAGAAAGATAAAGTACCAGGAAGATATAAATGCTTATTTTAAGGAAATGAGTGAGCTTGAGAAGATTGTAATTGAGAAGGATGGCTGGCTTAAAAGTGACACTTCTTCAGCATCCCAGCCCTCAGCAGTCCTGAAAGACTTATGTCAGGTAAGTCTGGCAAAACTTGTTAATTTTGATTGGAAGCTGTTAGGAACACAAAATACCCCAGAGGAGCTTAGTCTAGTCAGTAAGGTAACTCAAAAGTTCTGAGGCATCCAGGGCACCTGATCTGACTGGAAGATTTTGGTACCTGTGTCACAGGAGTACTTTAACATTGTTGCCCTAGTAATGCAGAGGAGCTGTGCTGCAATAGCTTACTGAAGTCTTTGTGTTAACAAGGCAAGCGTGAGATTTGGTTTTGTTTTTAATCTTTCACAGCGGGAGTTAACTCATCTTGTAAGCCTGAGTCCTCGGTTGGAACACCTGAAAGCCACCTGCAGGGAACTCGCCTCTCAGCCCATGTCTCCAAACTTCATTCAGGAGAGCTTGAATGGTTTTCTTGATCGCTTCAAGTTGACTCGTCAGAAACTAGAGGAATGTCACCAGCAGCTGAAGAAAGGTAAATATAGTTCTGACTTTCTTGTTGGTTTTGGTAGGGTTTTCCTACTGATTCTGGGAGGCTTTGGGTTAGGCTGACAAAATCCTTTTATTCACCTGAAAGCATACTCGTATGACCTCGTCTGTGCACACTACAAAATATTTTGTTCCACGGTCTTAAAAGTGGTTATGCAAGGATGCAACATTCCTGAAACTACATTTAAGGAATTAGCAAAACATATTGGAGGTGGACAGTATAGTTTGAAAAGCTGTCTGTCTCTGGCACTTACAGAAATAAATAATAACACTAGAAATGAAAAACGGAAGATTAGGAGAACCTTGTAAAATTTAAGTGCGCATGTGGAATTTATTCTTTTTCATAGCTTTGTTGAGCACATTAGTCATAATTTTGGAAATTTCATCTTTGAAGTGATTTGGAATTTGGCTTGCTTTTCAGACACTTTCTACGTGGGTTTTTGTTGCGTTAAAAATTTCATTATGAGCATTCGAACCAGTCATGCTGGCTTTGAAAGGATTGTAGATGTGCACAAAATATGTAGCTCTGTTAATATTTTACAGCTGAATAGCAAGAGCACAGACCTATAAGGAGATTTTTTCCTTAGTTTTCATTTTGTTTCTGAGGATTTCAAGGAAGTGTTTTGCTAATGGCCCCAAATGGAAGAGCAGTAACACTTTATTCTGTGTGTAATAAAAATAGGCTTGATTAGTAAACTGTTAGGCCATCTATATAATGTGTTGCACCAGGCCTCCACGCTTCGATTATATCCATGCAGAAAACTCTATGAATAACGTGTCTGTCTGCCATGCTCAAATTACTGAGTATGCTTTCATTCTTACTGCGAGGAATGATTATTTGATGACTGTTCTGAGTTCATGTATTTTTGAATAATTTTATTGGTATTGTGTATTTTGGTAATTATTACATGATGTGACAAAAATACTCATTTTTTCATGCCACACATCACTTGAGGAATTATTAGTATGTTTGAACCAGTTATTACTCGGTTAAAAACACCTTGCGTATCGTAATATGTTAAATTTGTATTTGTGTATTTTTTTGAATGATAATTTCTCTGCAGATTGTGTATTGCTGAAGAACAGAAGGAAATGTCAGTTCAGGGTTTCACTTGTTTATTTACAGCATAATTTGAATTGCCGTAAGTTAAAAAAACTTCCAGAGCCATATAACTGGGAGAAACAACTGGTGGTGGCACTTCAGCATTTGTGAACTTGGCAGGCTTTGACTGACAGAACCCCATCTTCTTTCGTGGTGCTTTGAGCCTCTGAAAATTCCCTTGTGGAGTGCTACTCAGTCCCATCTCTACAGACTTTTTTTTTTGTGGGAATTGTGACTTTTTTTTTTTGTCAGTGGGAGGCTGTTTTAGCTATTTTCTTCTTCTTCAGGATTTGCTGTAGTTTAGTGATAGTGCACCTATTTGCTTTTTACTAAATTCTCCTGCTCCCTCCCCCCCTTAAAATTGATCCTGGCTTTTTGAGTAGAGGAAGCTATATAACTGATAGTCTCCAGCAAGGTTGACTCATTCCTTAGTTATAAATGGTATGACAGTTCTGACAGTAAGCTGTTGAAAAGCTACCTGGTGAGTCAGAACAAGGCTTAGATTAATTTTCACTTGTGTCAGTAACGAAATTGCTTAGGAATCCAAGGCCAGAGAATGTGCATACCACAGTACAAGTCTTACAGCCAAAATCCTGTTCACTGCAGTTTTCCAAATCTGACGTTTTCATTCTGAAATTCCAGAGTGAGGTGCTGCCTCCTGCCTGGGATTCCACAGAGGGTTGGCTTAAGCAAAATCTGAGATTCAGTCAAAGATTGCAAGCAGATACTCCATCCAAACTTTACTTCTCCTTTCAGTCTCCCCAGATAGTGCCTGTGTTCGGGCAAAAGGCTGAAAGCTGCTTTTTTGTATAAAAAAACCAACCAACCAACCAAAAAAACCCAAAACAACAAAAAACCCAAAAACCAAACAAAACCAAAAAAACAACAAAACCCCCCAAGCCCAAACCCTACTACTACACTATAAATGTTTTATGTATGTGTGTTTACATATATATATATACATATTAAAAAATACTAGTTTATGTAGTTACTATGTGTTGTGTACGTTTAACTTTATATGTAATATATGGCTATTATATATGCTATACTTTATATGCTATATATAGTAGATCCCTGTGTGTGTGTGTTTGCATATAAATAGTAGATATGTCTAAAACTTTTTACAATGAAAAATACATAATTGTGGGGATTCAGGCTTGCAAAAGGCCAAATACTATTGATTCCATCACCCCACCCACCCCAAGAGATTTAGGTGCTTAGGTGTATAAGAAAATTCTGAAAATGGGATTGAGTTTTTAAATTTTTTTTTTGTTTTATGGGGTGTGGCTGTCATCATATATTTATTATTATATTCTATATAATATATATTTATATATTTTATTTTATATTTTATATTATAATTTATAATATTTGTAATATTTTTTTAAGGAAGAAACACTGCCATCAGCAGAAGAGTTTTTAAGCTCTTGGAAGGTCTCGGCAGGATTCAATGTACAAGTATATCTCATGTGACTTCTTGTTTCTAAATGATCCTGATAACTTTGATTGTGTTCACATCTTTTATAACTGGGGTCTCGTGTCTATTTCCTTACCTTCTATTCTGTTCCATTATTCTTTTTGACGATATCAGAGACAGAAAGCCGGCCGAGCCAGGACTACGTGGACTCTCTGCAGCGGCTGAAGGACACACTGAGCGAGCTGGAGTGCAAGCAGCAGTCCGTCGCCAGTGGACTCAGTGAACCCAGTAAGGTTGAGAAGGCCCTGCAGCAGGCAAAGGTAACTCTTACCTTCACGCTGCAGCGAGGAAGTTGCTTGGTCAGCTACTGTCATCCTCCTTTCTCCTGCCTTGTTTTCAGTGGGGTAACTAAAACGTTACTCGGAGGAAAGTTGGTCACGGAGTGGTGTGTGGAAGCGGTCTGTGGGGGTTGCTTGCTGAAAGCTGGGTCACCACAGGCTGCTGAGGGATGTGTCCGGGCGAGGCTTGGCTATCTCCGAGCCTGTGGACTTCACAGCTTCTCTTGCTGCCTGTGCCAAGGGATGAGGCTGAGAGAGCTGGGACTGTTCGGCCAGGGGAAAAGGAGGCTCTGAAGGATCTTCTCTGAAGTGCTGCAGCACCTCAGACCACCTTGGTGGTCTCCCCAGTCTCTCTCTGGTGAGCCCATGTCTCTCTTGTGCTGAGAAGCCCCAAAATGGATGTCAGGGCCCCGAGAGCATCCCCCTCCTAGGAGCTTGGTTGGGTCAGGGTGGTGACCCGATCCAAGGTCTGCTCCTTTGCTGCTGAGCATGGCTGTGAGGAAAGCCAGGAGCCAGGGCCTGCCCTTCCCACCCTTGGGAGCTGCCTTTCAGCTCTCCCTGCCTGAGCTGCACCACAGCCGTGCCTGTGTCTGTGCCTGTGCCTGGCCTGCTCGGGCTTGCTCTCCTGTGGAGGCCATGTCCCTCACCTGCGGCAGTGTGGGAATCCTCTCCTCCAAGCGCTGGGTATAGCCTATACAGACGTGTGGTGCCTGCCTGCTTAAACTGTCTCTGAGGTTCAGGTGGTTAACAAATCCGTCCTGTTTCATCCTGCTCGGCTATATTATGAGAGAGTAACTACTTCTCTGGCCTCCAGATTGCCTTTCAAAGGGAAACAGTGCTTGCAAGCCATAAATGTAATTGATGCACAAATTCTGTGCAGTAGAAATGGTATTTTCTTTCCTATTATGGGCCTATACAGTGGGGGAAAATTTATGGATGACAGTTGCTTTGTAAAAATCAGTTACTGGGGCAGGGCTGGAGTGAGGGGAAGAGAATCATGCATCTCCAGCACTTTTTTTTTTTCTTTTCTTTAAGAAAACATAGACAAATACTTCCCTGCCCCCTCCACTGTCCCCCACTGCTTTTGTGGAATCATGCTTAATTCAGAAACATCTGTATTTTTCCCTGTGTGGTGGCATAAGAGGGCTGCAGGTGACTCTGGAGGAGCTCTTGAACTCCAGTTGCTGGGTAGGGAGAGGCCGTGTCTGTCTTGATATCCTTCTCTATTCAGCAGAGAGTGATCAAATAGGTATTTTTAAAAGCCCAGTGAACAGGGGTGTTACTGCTTTGTTTTTTGAACCAGCAGATTAAAAACAGTTCCGAGTCGTTTGGTTTTTCTCTCTTAATGTTGCTTCTGTGTTGTTTAAAGTTGGCAGAGATTTTCTGGTCCATACCCTGCATGAATTGCAATGCCATTGAGTCTTTGGAGGCTTGTCTTTTCCTACTTCTGCCTGAATCCCTTCTCCCCCTTCAGAGACTAATTAACCTGAAAGGACATACTATGCCAGTGTGGGAGCTTTAAAGAGCGTGGTGGGAGATGGGAACAAACTGTAGATGATGAGCTGCTTGTGACCTGGGATTGTCCAGCTCCTTCTGCACTGTAGCAGGCAGTGATAAGTGCTTCAGGCACAGACCTAAGTCAGGGATTGACTCAGTCTGTGGCCACCTGTACAGAAAGCTCTTGTTTGCAGAAACATACATCACTCTTCTCAGTCTCATTGCTACATCACTATCTATCTTTTTAGAGGAAATGGTACACTTTATCCTGTTTCTTTCCTGTAAATACAAAGTAAAACTGAGAACATAAACATGTTGAAAAGAAGGTTCATCCTCGGTAAAATCTGTGCACACACATCCCACATGTACATGTTAAATGTGTATGCTAGAAAAGTTAAATTCATGAAATTAGTAATGGTTTCATGTGTTCATTCCAAATTTCTTTCTCAAACAATTTTTAAGCAGGATAACCAAGATGAGCAGTTCAATGAATTGGCAGCATTTTTCATGTCTTGGCTTATACCTTAATTTGTTATTTTTCCTTAGTATTAGGAAACTAGCTGTTTCAGCGCAAGTGACTCTTCATATCAGCAATGCCATAGTGAATATATTCAGACTGTATCCTCCCTGTATTCCAGCTGGAAGAATAGCTTTCAAAACTCAAGCATCCAGAGCTTTCCTTGCAGCTAGATATTATAATTTTTTTTTTTACTTTACAAAACTCAGAAGGATACACTCAGTCTGTTTGCATGGGCTTTATTGTTTGTTTTCTTTTTTTAAAAAAAATACATATCTGTGGAAGGAATGAAAAAACTGAGGTCCTGGTATGTCTACATTGCAGTTTCTTTTGTGACTGCAGTGTAGTGTAGCCATTGCTTTGCTAACTGGAGTGCCAGTACCACACAGCACAGGAGGGCGTAGGTGCCTGGGTGTGTTTAGCTATGTGGCCAAGCTTTGCAGCCCATTCTGTAATCTCTGCTACTGCACCAGTAGAGCAGCTGAAAGTTTTACTGCTTAAAACATTGCTTGGACATCTCCGTTGCAATAACTGCAGTAATTAATATGAGTCTTCACCGAATCTGTGCTCTGCACAACAAAACCTTTGACGTACTTGCATTTGTATGTAAGTGTGTAGCTGTCATATGGCTTATACTGAAAGCAGACATATTTTTTTCTTTTTTCTTTTTTCTTTTTTTTTTTTTTCCTTGTAGATGGTTTGTGAGACACTGGAAGCCCAGAAGCCCAGGGTAGATAAACTTGCTGAAGAAACAAAGGCTTTGGAGAAACATGCTGCTTCTGATATAAAAAAGGTCTACATGCAAGAGTTCAAGCATGTACAGGGACACTGGGACAAGTTAAAGCTCAAGATTTCCAAAGATGTGAAACTACTGGAGGAAATTACATCCAAGTTGAGAATATTTGAGGTAAAATGAAAGGATTTTTTTGTTACACAACTCAGTTGTTTTAGAGCCCTTTCTTTCTCTGTGTTCCTGCAGGAGTCCAGAAAATACTGACAGAGAAGTGAAATGCTGATAGGTTCTAGTCTGGCAGAGGCTGGAAGCATATACAGTGTACTTGTGGCAGGGTAGCAGAGGACTTTTCACATGCCAAGGATACTATTTTATCTTCCAATATAATTACTTTTCACTTAAAATTAGCATTCCTCTTCTTTCAGTACCAGAAGCAAAGGTTACACTAAAGTCAAAGTTATGTCAGTTCTGCTGTTGAAGGCTTGATCTCACCGGGGGCTGAGTGCCCTTTATTGTGGTTGGTGACAGATGCCCAATGCCTTACTAGTTTCACATCTAAAATTGAAATTCCATACTTGCTACAGAAGACCTGCTCCTTCAAGTGGAATCTCTGTCAACAGTAATAAAGAATTACTACAGCCTGTTAAAAAAGGAAGTAAAGAAAATGCTTATGTATGGTGAGCTTTCCAGTTCCAACAGATGGCCTCTGAAGTGTCAGGAAGGAAGAGTTAAAGAATTTAGATTAATCAGCACTCAGATTTATATATACACACACACACACACACACACACACAAACATATGAAATCCTGCGTGACAGAAAATCCCAATGCTTTAAAAATGAAGGGATTAAAAATAAGGGTATTTAAAGGGTATTTGGATGTTTAACGCATTGATAAAGAGGGGAGAGATAAGTGCTTCAGTAATTTAGCCGAAGTTGGCTCAGTATTTACTGGTTAGATGGGTTTCTTTGTGTTTGCTTTAAGTCCTTTCTCTAGACTATTTATGTGCTTCTGGGGAGAGGAAAAAAATAATGAAAACTAAATGTGTCATGATTTAGCCCATGGCAATATTATTGTGATCCAAAAGTTAAATAGGCATTAACCATTCTTCAGTATCAGCTTGAAAGTGTAAGCTGATCAGAGCAGTATAAAAGCCCAAATAGTGCCGTGGTTTTTTTTTTTTTTCCTAGAGTAATGTTTAACTAGACTTTAAGTAAGTTTCACGTTATTTTAATTTTAACATTATATTTTAAACTTCAAAAAGCAAGAAAGTGCTTTTGGAGATTCTCTGTCTCTCGGGATGAAGGCACATATGGGTTAGCTAACAAAAATCTGTATTTTCACATGAGTTAAACATTTTAATGTGTGGAATTATTTACATTCTTTTTCATTTAACAGAGTATGTATTATGCAATTTATAAACATAAGCAGCTTGCTGTGTGCATCGTCTTCAGAACATTGGTGTCAAGCATGCACACCACCACTTTTCCCCCAAAATTTCTTTCAGTCTTGCTCTCCCCTCCTTTCTGAATCAGAAAACGATTAATTGATTTGATAGTGGAGTCAAACTTCAAACTAAGGGTTTGTTTTTTTTTTTTTTTTTTTTTTTTTTTAAATTTATTTTAAGCCAGACAGGATCTTTAATGACTACTGAAATACACACATGTATTTAAACTGAAATTTATATTAGTAAGACTAGCTAATCGACTTGCATGATGTTGCAGTGAAGGTTGGACAAGCCATTGCTGATTACAGTTTGGAAGTAGTAAAAGCCTCAAGTCTTTGTTTGGGTTTTTTTGGGTTGTTTTTTGTTATAAATGTGCAAACCTGGGAGAAGTCATAGTAGGGGTAGCAGATTGTAACTAAATGACAATTAAGAGCAGAGTGCACACCTATGCTCCGTAAAAAAATTTTGCTGGAGGGGAAAACTTATATCTGCTTGTAAAGTGCTATTCACTACTTACTTGCTCTGGGACTTGAGCTGCTCCTAGCAGTGTGTGTGGGGGATACGTGTGTGTGAATAGCATAGGTATGGTAGTCCGGTCTAGGCTAGTGAACTTGTAAATGGAAGCCACAAACCAACCTATGAATAGGAGGACGAATTGCAGGTTTTCAGAGGAAAAACAAGTATTTCTTTACATAACACTTTCGTGTAATATTGTTAGGCTGTATTACCTGAAGCATAAAGATAAAAGCTGTCCCTCCCCTCCGCCATGTTCTGGAATATGTGTACTCGTGCACCTATGTTTGAAAGAGTTTCTGTTTTTAGTCTGGTTCCTTCAGACCCATCCTTCCTTAGCTACTTGCAGCAGCCTGTGGGATGATGTGGAGCAGTGGAGGAGCTGATGGTGCCTGTCAGGGGCACCTGACTGCCCAAAGTGGGCTGGTTTGTACGGAAGCCTAAAAGAAATTAACTTCTAAGGCTTAGCCAAGCCCTTGGTGATTACTACCTAGCAACTACCTCCTCATTAATTTTTCTGCTGACTTTGACCTAAATGTACAATATCCCACCGTGTCTCATTCTCTTTCCTTCCCTCTTTCTGGTTACACTTACTAGTTACTTAGCATGACAGAATAAATAATCTGCATGTAAGCCTGCCTCAGTGTCCTTTGTGCAACAACTTTCCATCAGTCTTGTTCTTCAGATGATTGCAGCTTTCCAGTTGCCTTGATTATCTGTAGCTACACTGAGCAAGACCTACTTACCTCATCAGTTTTAGCAGCGGTTTTTTTCCTCCCTTAATTTCTTTTAAGTACAGAACTCTTCTTTTTCTGCACTTGAATCATGTTCAGTTGAGTGGCCTGTACATGCACCTACTTTCCTAAACTATGGCTTTAACTGGGTGAAGAATGGCTCCTGAAAACTGAAATAATCTTTTGTGTTTAGCTGAGAGTAGGGTACACGTGTGCGGGTGTTAGCATGGCAGGTTTTTGTTTAGTAATCAGTTACTCAGTTTTTTCAGCCAAAGGTGAAGTGCCCTGTTCTCCACAGCTGTCCAAAGTAATGTTGGTACCACCATGTATATGAATCACTCACTGATGAAAGATGTGGATTTTTATGCCCGTGGGAGTTTTGAAGAGCTGTAGAGAGCAGAGCATTGAAGCTGCGTGCTGTTGTATAGCTCTGAGAACAGAATTTCATCCTGAGTGAGGTGTTAAAAACTTTCCTGTTACCTTAGAAAGAAGTACAGAAGCTGAAAAAGAAATTAAAGCAGAAGAAACAATGGAAGTAATTACTAAATAACTGAAAGTGGAAGAAATACGTAGTGGTGCTATCTGTAGGAATATGGGGCTTATAGTGGGGGTGTTTTCTCATGAACTGAATTTTTAAGTACACAGCTCCTGTGTTTTCTGAATGTTTCATAAAGCTGCCAGTGGATGGACAGTCATGTATTTCTATTCTCTAAATTTTCCTTTTGAAGGTGTGGTACTAATCTATACAGAGTTTTTGGTAGTCTAGCACTGTCTGAATAAAAATGAGAATGTGGAGCATGTCGAATAAAAATGTTGTGGACAGCATTGGACAGATCAGGATGGAAGCTGCACTGCAAGAAAGATTGATACGGGAGACTGGGTATATGGTCCTGGTGCAGACAGTGAGTGGTTCAGTACTGGAGATGTGATACCAGAGACACAAAATTAGTTTGAAGAATGGCTGGGCAGTATCTTCTTGGTTAAGAGAGGAGATGAAGCATCTGGCTATTAAAGGAAAAAAAATAATTTAAAAGGGGGGGGGGGGGGGAATGGGAACCCTTGGAGAACAATTGGTCAAAAGGGGGGGGGGGAGTGAATGGCAACCCTTGGAGAACATATGGTCATGTGCAACTATACAGAAGTCTTGGTTTATTTTTAATGTTTCTTTTTTTCCTAATTCACCTTTAAAAACTGGCATTTCCCAAAATGGCACTCCTCACATTTAGGTTTTTGAAAAGAAACTGAATGTAAGTATTCTCATTTTAACAGTGAGCACACAGGTGAACAGTGCTTAAAATATCCTTGCTAGTCTGATAAGCAAGTCGGTGGCAGATCTGCCGGTGGGTCCTGCCACTCAGGTGGCCGTTCTGTGATTTGTGATGTGACAGAGGCTCCCCCAAGCTGACATGTGCATTAGTGACATGAGCTGTGTTTTACTGTGAAACTGTCTGTAATAGTCATGTGAAGGGAAAAGTAGACAAGACTAATTTTATCAGTGTTGCATCTTGTATTTTCTAAAAGAAAATTTCTGTATCTTGTATTCTCTGTTATCATACCTCTAATAATGCGTGGCTTGCTGTGTCTTTGATTATGTATCACCTTCAGTTCTTTTAAATCTACTGCATGCCTGTACATCATGTAGTTTTTCTAGGAGTGAACAAGTTAAAATTCAGCACATTTGATCGTTGTTCCTGCCTAGAATAAATTTTAGAAACTGATTCAGTGTTCTAGTTCACATCTAAAAATTGTGAGCTCTTGTACATCAGCAACCTACACTGGGTATTTGACCATTGGTAATTACTTACCTGTGCAGTGCAGGAGCATTTACTTCATTAAACTTCTGTAGACTTGGCTTGTGATTCAGCAAGTTACTTAAATGTGTGCCTAACTTTCTGAGTAATCCCATTTAATTCACTTCAGCTACTTATGTAAGTAGCTTACTGTAAGCAAGCTAAATTAGGTGTATGCTGAAATGCCTTGTCAAATGGCAGCCTTTATAAATATGTATTTTTTTACATTAAGCCATGGTTCACTGTTAAGCCTCCTGGGGTCTGTTTTTTGGAAAATGATTTTCAGGCTAATCAGCTGCAGGAAATTCCCCCCAAATGGAAAAGGAATGAAGAAAATGTCATGACTTTGACCTCTAATGGTAACATTGGCCTAAAAATAAACATGATCTTAGTCTAATGGGTTTTCATTAGTGCAGACACTTTTCTGAGAAGCAGTGTGTAATGTATTGATCTTGAAAGAACTATTGTTGCAGGGTTTTCAAGGAAACGAAGTGTGTGCTTTCCTCCTCGGTGACATGCAGAGTAGAAGGTGAAGCTGATGAGCCTTTGACTCAGCCTCTCAGTAACAGGGCTCTGTGGTGACGATCGTATCAGAATAAAAAGATGCCATCTATTAAAAAAACCCAATAAAACAGTCCAAAAATGCCAATTAAAAAAAGTCCAAGTGTATTATTAAAAAATGACAATCGCATAACTCAGTTGAACCAGGACAAGGAAAAACTTTCTCCCTGCTCTTAAGTTTTTGTGCCTGTTGTGTTTGTAAGGGTGATTGGGAACATCCACAATTGCATGGGAAGGAGATGACAACCCTCCTGTGTCCCTCCCCACCTACGTCATTGCAGGATGTAAGGCAACTGCCAAATCTTAGGTCAGATAACTCTGAAATTCTGTATGTATTTACTTTTTTTTCCCTGTGCATTGCTGTAGTGATTACAGTAGCTGCTATTGACCTCAAACAGCTAGATTTCTTTTTTTTTTTTTTTTCTCCAGTGATTAGTCCAATCCTCTGTGGTATTTTCCTTTAATGCTTGTGTTTCTTTCTAAGGCAAATGGTTTTCCCAGCATAGCTTCTACCTGTTCAGTATATTTAGCATTACCCCCTCCTCTTCTCCCCACATATATTTCTATAGGGCCCTCTCTATTCCTTGGAGTACAATATGTCTCTTGAATCAGTGTAGTGGAAGCAGTCATACATTTTTTTTTTTCTGTCATCAGGAAAATGCTACTCCCAGTGTTCATCCAGGTCCTTCATGTGAAGGGTAACCACATACTTCCTGAAGCCATGCTTGCCTCCTTGCTTGATCCTGTGTTTCTGTGTGACAGATAGCTTGGAGCAGCACAGTGTGAATTAAACCATGCTGTGGCATGGATGGGAGAATATCACTATTGTGAATTTAATTTTCATATAAATTTGAGAACAGAGAAATTGCAGAGAAAAACAAACAAATAAACAAAACTAAAAATTGAATCAAAGGTGGTCTGGTTCAAAACCAAGGCAATGCTAGCAGCTTCTAGAATATTCTTTTGACACTGCTAGAAGTTGAAATGCAACAGCTATACATTCTTCATCATGGTGTTGTATCAGCTCTTCATTACTATATTTGATTTAGGCTGATTCAAAAGTTGTTCAGAAGTGGATGGATGGTGTAGAAGACTACTTAATGACAGAAAAGGCTGTTCAAGCAGATACTGAAGGACTTCAAAGACAACTTGACCAGTGCACAGTGAGTTTTGATCTTTTAAGGAATCTTTTGAAATAAATAATGAATAGCATCTCTTCTTTATTACTTTGCTTGTATTATTAAATATCGTGCATGGCATATTCCATAAAGCCTACCAGAAAAATTGTCTTATCTTTCTTCAGGGCACATTTTGATTGGTTCCTTGTGTGTAGCCATAACACTTTGTACTTTTCAAAGGTCTTCACCATGTTTACACTCATCTACAAGTTGACATTAATTCCTCTGAAAATGTTTTATATATTTTTCCCAATTTTGTGATTAGGGAATTAAATCTGTGAGTGAAAAGTGCTTTCTGCATTAAACTCCCAAGGGCAATAAAAAGAACAAGCAGATAACTCTGAATGAAAGTCCTAGGGTTTAGGAATTGTATGTGCTTTACAAGCAAGAGTCCTTCCTAGCTACTGGCCCATAATGATCACAAATAAGTATAATTTCTTCTTATAGTAAGTAATTACAGCGTACCTTCAAATGGTTGTTTCTGGGAGAATAATACAAGTCTGAGGTATGCCAGAAGCATCAGTGTATTTAGTGCACATAATCTTCAAACTTGTATTGTTCTGGTGTTGACATTTGGCACGTGAGAATGTTTGTATCATGTATGGCAAGCTGTGTTTTGATTTTAGTTGCATAGTTCTGACATTTTGGGCCACCAAAGGATTGTTTTAAACAGTTGGTATTGAACACAGCATCAATCTGCTTTTCTGTTAAAGTTTCTCTGGAATAATTGTAGGATACCAATAATTTTGTAATCTTTAAATTTATGTGATGTCTTGCTAAAGAACAACATTTATTTTCTCTGTGTGCTCAGACGTTTGTCAATGAAATGGAGACAATTGAACCATCACTGAAAGAGATGAAAGAAGTAGAGTCTGCTTTAAGAGCTCAGCCTATTGCAAGCATAAATACTTGGGCAAAGTGTAGGTTAGTAGACTGCCAGACTCGGTGGGAGAAACTGAGCAAACAGGTGAGTTCTCCGTATGTTGCTAGTGCTTGCTTGTTACTGCAGCTGTTGGTTCGGCTGTATGGCATTGGTAGGATGGTGGACAGGTGAAGCAGTGAAACAGGGAGATGAGTATGTTTTACTTGTTCCACTGTCAAAGTGGCTGAAATCCAACCTGGCCTAGTGAATCCTTCAGAAGTGCAAACGTGTTAGGGGATGCCTGTGCAACAGTAGTTTTGTTTGAATACATGCACTTCTCAGTGCCTAACTGGAAGGAGCACAATGAACTCTGTAACTAAAAATTAATTTGCGCACTTTGTCTCATTCTGCTCTTTCTGGGGTGGGTTGGAGGGGTCTGACCTTTTTGTTGTGTTGTTCCTGAAATCTGGAATATTATCCTGGCCCTGTGTAACTTCTGCCTGCTTCTAAGCAACCCTAAAAAACAAATGGCTATAAATAGACTATCACTTCAGTCTGGTGTATTTGGTCGTTTTTTTGGGTGGAAGCTTTCTGCTGTCTGTAGAAACATACTTCTTTAGTTGCAATGCCTGGTGAGGATCTGTGTTGGACAGCCTTGCTGTTGATGCAGAATTGAGATTGCCTGGGCTGTGGAAAGAAGCGAGGCCCGAAGGGTGTTTTAGTGCTTTGTATAAAGATATATCTAACTATATGATACTTGTGAT